>PVKV010003798.1:0-46030 GCA_004027835.1 Alouatta palliata | reverse complement strand
AGGCCTCCCAAAGTGCTGGGATTACAGGCGTGAGCCACCGCGCCCGGCCTTTTCTTTCTTTTCTTTCTTTCTTCTATGATACGATAAGAAAGGTGAAGTTTAAGCCTGATATATCTTTCTTTCTTTCCTTCTTTCTTTCTCTTTCTTCTTTCTTTCTTTTCCCTTTCTCTTCTTTTCTTTCTTTCTTTTTTTTTTTTTTGAGATTTCCACATCATTGTAGATCTCTCACACAAAAGATCCTTTGAGAAATAGAAATGTATCTTCTCCAGCTGGTCTTTTCTGATTCCTTTGGTAGCACCTGAGTATCTAGCAGAAAACTTTTACCTGTCTATGCTGAGGTCTCCTCACCCTTTCAGATGAAGCAGGATCTTGGACAGCTCCAGCCTGACTTGCTCCTTCATGCTCAGTCTGGTCCACAAAACACTGACCCAATGTCCCCTCTACTCTGTGACTATAAGTGGTTTGAGCCATTATATATTTTTTCAGGTCTGTGTCAGACTCCAGCCCCCTTATCATATTATAGAGAACATATAAGACACTTTCTGGAAATGGTTCCCAAAGAGACCTTCTCATATTCGAGGTAAAGAAGTGTCCCCCACCCTACCTCCCTTAAGGCAGTTAGGCTCTCAGCACAGCTCTCTCCAAAGATACCCTCTGTCTTGCCTCTCCAACCTTTTCTTACAGTAGAGTTGGGTAGCTTTTATCAACTCTTCTGTAAGTCCTGCTTAGATGACCTCACAACTCACTTTGGAATGTTGGACCAGGACCACTGCAAATGATTATGCAATGTGTACCCTATATAAAGATGCCAGGATAAGAGGATGAAGGAATGCTGAGTTCCAGCGCTTGCTCCCCGAGCAACACATGGGGCCAGAAGAGGTACTTTATTGTAATTCATTTACCTAGCTGAGGTACTTTTTTGCTAACTTATACAAAGGCACCTATTGCCCTGGAGCCCCCATTGAAACTGAGACAGAGTCTCACGCCTGTAACCCCAGCACTTTGGGAGGCCAAGGCGGGTGGATCACAAGGTCAGGAGTTCAAGACCAGCCTGACCAACATGGTGAAACACCATCTCTACTAAGAATACAAAAATTAACCAGGCATGGTGGTACATAGCTGTAATCCTAATTACTCAGGAGGCTGAGGCAGGAGAATCTCTTGAGTCCGGGTGGCAGAGGTTGCAGTGAGCCAAGATCACACCATTGCACTCCAGCCTGGGCGACAGAGCAAGACCTTGTCTCCAAAAAAAAAAAAAAAAAAAAGTCAATGACACCTGTGACAACTGTTCAATATCACGTCAGAAGACTGCCAAGAGACCAAAACATACCCATTTGTCATCCTACATCTTTTTATTAGAACAAAGCATCAGATTTTTCAAAGTAGAGATATCTTTTCAACAAAGGTGCAAAGACACTTCAAAGGGGAAAGAATAGTCTTTTCAACAAAAGGTGTTTGTACAAGTGGATATTCACATGCAAAAGAATGGCCCTGATCTTATACCATGTACAAAAATTAACTCAAAATGGATTCTAGATCTATATGGAAGAGGTACAACTATAAAAGTCTTAGAAGAATAGGAGCAAATTTTTGTGGCCTTGAATTAGGCAGTGGTTTTTTAGAGATGTCAAAAAGCACAAGTGACCAAAGAATAGATAAATGGGACTTAATAAAAATAAAAATTATTGTCCTTCATAAAACATCATCAAGAAAGTGAAAAGATGACCTACAGAATGGGAGAAAACATTAACAAATCAACTATCTGATAAAAAATATATATTAAATCCCGGGTTTTAGCACCAAAAAGAAAAAAAGAATATAGAAAGAACTCTTAGAACAACAAAAAGACAACCTAACAAAAAGACAAATGGCAAATAATCTGAACAGACATTTCTCCAAAGGAGGTACGCGAATGACTAGCAGACACATAAAAAGACGTTCAGTGTCATTGTCCATCAGGAAATGCAATGAAAACCACAGTAAGACACCACTGACTAAAATGGAAAAAAAAATAAAAATAAAAAAAATAAATAAATAAAATGGTTGTCATTTAAAAAATATGTAACTATTAAATGTTGATAAGGGTGTGAAGAAATAAGAATCTTCACACACTGCATGTATGAAGAAATGTAAAATGGTGTGTCCACTTTGGAAGACAGTCCAGCAGTTCTTCACAAAGTTAAACATAGAGTTACCATTTGACCCAAAAATTTCATTCCTAGGTATAAACGCAAAAGAATTGAAAGTGTGTATCCACACAAAAATGTATACATGAATGTTCATAGCAGCAATATTCATAATAGTGAAAAAGGACAAACAACCCAAAAGTCTATCAGCTGATGAATAGGTAGATAAAATTCATACAATGAATAAATAGTACATTCATACAATATAGTATTATTTGGCAAAAAAAGGAATGAAGAACTGATTCATGCCACAGCTTGGAAAAATCTTGAAAACATTATACCAAGTCGAAGCCATAAAAGACCACATATATAATAGCTTCATTTATATGAAATGTTTGGAATAGGCAAATCCATAGTGGCAGAAAGTAGATATTAGTTGCCTAGGGCAATTTTATTTTTTTACTTTTTAAATAAATAAATTACTTATTTTAAAATTTTACATTAAAAATTAAATATTTTTTAAAATTAAATATATTTTGGAAACAAAAATAATATCTGACATTTACTGAACATGTAATATGTATCGACTACCGTTCCCATCTCTTAACAACATGCTAATTCCTCCTATTACCCTATCAATTAGATAAAACCATTGTCCTTGTTTTACAGATGAGACAACTTGATCAAGTATAAGTAACTTGCCCGAGATTACAGAGTTGGTAAGTTGTAGAGCCAGGATCTGAACCCAGACAGTTTGATTTGAGAGCTCATGTTCTTAACCACCCACTTATTCTCTCTTCCACAGACGTGCTGGTAGAGTGAATGTTGGAGGTTGAAGGAAAAGAAAAATTACCAAGAGATGACTTAGGATTTTGGATTGAGTTCTTTCGTAGACAGTTATTTACTAAGACAGAAATTTTTTCCAGGCGCTGTGGCTCACGCCTGTAATCCTAGCTCTTAGGGAGGCAGAGGCGGGAGGATAGCTTGAGCCCAGGAGTTCGAGACCTGCCTGGGCAATATAGCGAGACCCCATTCTCCACAAAAAGGAAGAAAACAAAAAGACAAAAAAATAAAAAAATAAGCTTAAGATGCTATGAATTTAGGGATGAGTGTATGTGTTTGGTAGTGAGGGGTTGTAGTGGAAGAGGAATTACTCATTATATTCTAGAAATGTTAAGTTTTAGAAATCCTAAATGGAATGTCAAGTAGGCAGCTGAATGTGTGAAGCTAGGGTTTAGGAGTTAGGTAAGGACTGGAGAGAGAAATTTAAGACCCACTAGTATAGTTGGTATTAAGGCCAGAGTCCTAGATGAAGTCTATCTAGAAAAGAATAAGGCCCCCATTCAAGTTCTGGTGCACTTAGTTGAAGAAAGAGAAGCAAACAAATGAGGCAGAAAAAGAGCAGCCAGCAAGGTCAGGTTGAAGCTAGCAGAGTGTGGCAGCTTGTGAAGCACGAGGCAGTGATTCCAAAACACAAATTATCGAACAACCAATTCCTCTCCCCACCAATCTGAAATACCACCATTATCGTATTTTCCCCATATTTATCCAAGTTTGTCTTCAGACGCTTCCACTCTACTTGTCTATTCTTCTCAGCAAAAACAAGGTTCTGTACCAGTCATTGCTTTACATTAGGTTGTACTTTTCAGTTTCCAGCTGTTTTTACATATTATTTTTTTCTAGGTCTGAACCAACTTGTCATATCTGAAATAATCCCATTGTATTGGCATTGAATTTACACAATTATTTGGGGGAATATTAACATCTTCGTAACAGTCAGTTCTTCTCACTAGAAAAAGAGTATGTTCCTCTTCCATTCAGGTTTTTATCCTATGCCCTCAGCAAAGATTTACAGGTTTCTTCCTAAAGATCTACCAGGCTTGCTTGTAAGTTTATTCCCAGAAACTTTATGGTTCTGATGGTTAACGTATATCAGCTTCTTTTTATTGCATTCCTTAACTGATTATTGCTGGATTTATCAAGTTCTTTGTTGTAATCCACAGATACTAACTCCGAACAACATAAGCCAAAAGGAAACTGAACAGAAAAAAATGGGAGTATTTGTTCAATTAAGAGGAATTGAAGAACCAGACTCAGAATTTGTACTACTTTTATAATAACAGGAAAAGCTAGTTTCATTAATAAACTTTATAAATCTGCCAGGTGTGGTGGCACATGCCGGTAGTCCCAGCTACTTGGGAGGCTGAGGCTGGAGGATCTCTTGAGTCCAGGAGTTCTGGGCTGTCATGTTCTATGCTGATCCGGTGTCTGCACCAAGTTGGGCATCAATATGGTGACCTCCTGGGGGCAGCGGACCAACAGGTTGCCTAAGAAGGGGTGAACCTGCCCAGGCTGGAAATGGAGCAGGTCAAAACTCCATGCTGATCAGTTGTGGGATCGTGCCAGTGAATAGCCACTGCACTCCAGCCTGGGCAATATAGTGAGATCCCATCTCTAAAAAAATAAATAAATAAATAAAAATAAAATAAACTCTATAAATCTAATGAATGAAATTAAAGTACATTAGTTAGGAATTTAAAATGGGAACATATTAATATCCTTATTATGTAAATAACTCCTACAATTGGTAAAACTGAAAAACACTATGATCCCAAAAGATAGGGACAAAGATAAAACATTTTACAAAGTAGAAAAAATAATTAACAAATATATGCAAACTTATTCAGACTCACTGGTAAGAAAAAAAATGTCACATAATGAGATACTGGTTTTTCATCCATCAAATTAACAAAGTTTTTCCTTTGTTTCTTTGTTTGTTTATAAATGATCTATTCTGGCAAAGGCATAGGAAAATGTTGTTCTTATTCATTGCAGGTAAAAAATGTACAATAATATGTGAAGTGTCAAAAGCCTTAGAGGTATTCAGCAATTATACTCAGTACTTGACTTAGTAGTTACACATTTGAGGGCTCTAGTTTTTTAATGTGATCCCAAATATAGAATAAGTTTTATGTGCAAAGATGTTCAGTGCATAATGCAAAACGTAGACATGAAAAAAAAAAGATGTTCAGTGCAGCCTTATTTATAAAATAAGAAAATTTGGGGCCGGGCGTGGTGGCTCATGCCTGTAATCCCAGCACTTTGGGAGGCTGAAGCGTGGATCACTTGAGATCAGGAGTTCAGGACCAGCCTGGCCAACATGGTGGTACTACATGGCACTTCTATACTATAATAAAAATATGAAAGAAATCCAGTGGTGCCTGTATCCACTATGAACTGATTGCATTTAAAATTCTTATTTCCTAAAAGCAAGGACTTCAGACAGGAATTTTCTCATTTCCCTGCCTTCTGCACCCAGTCTCTCTGTGCCATTTTTGGTGTTATTTCCCTTTTCAAGGCTAGCCTGTCTTCTCTGGAATTCTGCTCTGTCAATTTCCCCCAGTATCCGGCATCTTTAATTTCCTCCTCTTCACTGCCTCCTTCCCCTCCAGCAACAATATACACAGTTCTCATCTTTCTTGAAACAATCGTTATTTGATCCTGTTGCTTTTAATGGTTGTGATCTTTTTTCTCACCCTTTTTACCACCAAACTTCCTTTCTTTCATTATCATCATTTTTTTTTCTTTGTCACCCTCTACTCAAAACATAGCAACCTTCTAGTTTGTAGATATTAAAATGACGAAGCTAGCAGGTCCTTCTACACCAGGCAAGCCACCTCTTGGGACAGATTCTGGCACTGCCGTTTACTGACTCTGTCACTTTAGGCTGTCCTTCACAGATTTTGGTGCTTCAGTTTCCTCACCTGTAAAATGGGGATAATATTGGAACTCTACAATGAAGTTATTGGGGGAATAAATAAATTAATATGTACAGCACTTATAGCAGTGCCTGGCACATAGAAACAGTCAGTAAAAGATGATTATTTTCTCTATAACAACTTTTATTTCTGCCACAGATGAGAAAAAGCTTCCCTGAAGTAAGGTGCCTTGCCCAAGGAGTGGCCACACCAACACTCAGGGCCTGATTCCTCTCTTCCGGGTCAGTCTTCTTTGCACTACATTCCTTTAAATTATTTTCTAGGTTCTCTCTTCCTTGACCCTTCTGTAGCATTTGAGGTTACTGATTATTTCCTCCTTGAAGTCCTACTTAACTAATGATGCTAATTCATATGTCTCCTTTGATAATAGTGTTTCTCTTCTGCCTTCTTACATTTATCCTAAAGTGCGGTCCTAACCCTGTGCTCTTCTGGTTTGCTCTCAGTTTTATTACATCCTGGCTTCATTTTTTTCCTCCCTGTGATATTTCCGTGCCCTGACCACAGTTGCAGCTTTGTACAACTCCAGGGGGTGCCTTTTACATTCTAGTCTATGTGAATGCCACTCCCTAGAGTTATGCAGTACACAGTCTTTGTGTCTGTCTGCTCTGACTCTGGTCCTGACCTCCCTCCTGACCTTCTATCCAGCGAGTCAGACTGCACATCAGTCAGACATTTGGATGTTCCGTTATACCCTCTAATTTGTGTATGTAAAGTGATCGCCTTACCTTACCTCTCAGACTGGTGGCTTTTTCTCACCTTTTTACTTCCTTATAGAGAACTCCATTTCCCTAATCCTGAACCCCAAGATGATATCCTCCCTCCTAATGTCTTATCACTCATGCTTGAACAACGTCATGCAATTGAGGTCTATTTTTTAAAATTTTAAAAATTCATTATTATTATTAGTATTATTTATTTCAATATCTTTTGGGGTACCAGTGGTTTTTGGTTACATAGATGAATTCTATAGTTGTGAATTCTGAGATTTTAGTGCACTCATCTGAGCAGTGTAAACTGTACTTAATATGTAGTCTTTTATCCCTCACTCCCCCTATAACCTCTACCTTTTAAAGTTCATTATATCTGGCCGGGCGTGGTGGCTCACGCCTGTAATCCAAGCACTTTAGAGGCCAAGGTGGGTGGATTACCTGAGGTTGGGAGTTCAAGACCAGCCTGACCAACATGGTGAAACCCTGTCTTTAAAAAAAAAAAAAAAAAAGTTCATTATATCCCTCTGTATATATTTGTGTCCTTGTAGCTTAGCTCCCACTTATAAGTGAGAATGTACAGTATTTCATTTTTCATTCTTGAGTTACTTCACTCAGAATAATGGCCTTTAGCCTCCATTCAAATTGGTGCAAAAGACATTATTTTGTTCCTGAGTAGTATTTCATGGTGTGTATATATATATATATATATATATATATGACATTTTCTTTATCTACTCAGTCAATGGGCACTTAGGTTGGTTCTTATCTTTGCAATTGCAAATTGTTCTGCTATAAACACACCTGTGCATGTATCATTTCATATAATGACTTCTTTTCTTTTGGGTAGATACCCAGTAGTGGGATTGCTGGATTGAATAGTACATCTACTTTTAGTTCTTTAAGAAATCTCCATGCTGTTTTCCATAGAGGTTGTACTAATTTATATTCCCACCAGCAGTGTAGCAGTTTCACTTTTCGCCACACCCATGCCAACATCTATTTTTTTTTTTTTTTAACTTTTCAATTATGGCTATTCTTGCAAGGGTAAAGTGGTATCTCATTGTGGCTTTGATTTGCATTTCCCTGGTGATTAGTGATGTTGAACATTTTTTCATATGTTTGTTGGCTGTTTGTATATCTTCTTTTGAGAAATGTCTATTCATGTTCTTTGGTCACTTTTTGATGGGATTATTTGGTTTTTTTTCTTGCTGATTTGAGTTCCTTGTAGATTATGGATACTAGTTATTTGTCAGATGCATAGTTTATGAATATTTTCTGCCACTCTGTCCATTGTCTGTTTACTCTGCTGGTATTTCTTTTGCTGTGCAGAAGCTTTTTAAATTAGGTCCCCTTTACTTATTTTTGTTGCATCTGCTTTGTGGTCTTAGCCATGAATTCTTTGCCTAGGCCAATGTCCAGAAGAGTTTTCCAATCTTATCTTCTAGAATTTTTATGGTTTCAGGTCTTAGATTTAAGTCTTTGATCCATCTTGAGTTGACTTTTGTACAATGTGAGAGATGGGGATCCAGTTTCATTCTTCTACATGTGGCTTGCCAGTTTTCCCAGCACCATTTATTAAATGGGGTGTCCTTTCCTCAATTTATGTTTTTGTATGCTTTGTCAAAGATCAATTAACTGTAAGTATTTGGCTTTACTTCTGGGTTCTCTATTTTGTTCCATTGGTCTAAGTGCCTATTTTTATACCAGTACCATGCTGTTTTGGTAACTATAGCCTTGTAGTATAATTTGAAATCCAGGACTGTGATGGCTCTACATTTGTTCTTTTTGCTTAGTATGGCTTTGGCTTTGTGGGCTCTTTTTTGGTTCCTTATGAATTTTAGGATTGTTTTCTCTAGTTCTGTAAAAAATGATGATATTTTAATGGGAATTATATTGAATCTGTAGATTGCTTTTGGCAGTATGGTAATTTTCACAATATTGATTTTTCCCTTCCATAAGTATGGGATGTGTTTCCATTTGTTTGTGTCATCTATGATTTCTTTCAGCAGTGTTTTGTAGTTTTCCTTGTGGATCTCTTTCACTTCCATGGTTAAGTATATTCCTAGGTATTTAATTTTTTTTCTGTAGCTGTTGTACAAAGGATTGAGTTCTTTATTTGATTCTAAGCTTGTCATTGTTGGTATATAGCAGTGTTACTGATTTGTCTACATTGATTTTGTAAACTGAGACTTCACTGAATTAGTTTATCAGATCTAGGAGTTTTTTGGATGAGTCTTTAGGGTTTTCTATGTAGATGATCATGTCATCAGCGAACAGCAATAGTTTGACTTCCTCTTTTCCAGTTGCGTTCTGTTTTTGAAGGCAGTACAAACTTAGAGAGAATACTGGTTAAAATCTCCTGAGCTGAAGCTGGGTCCAGGAACAGATGCTTGGCTGAGTGAGACAAGCATCATAGTCAAGGGGACAATGTAAACTGTAGTGACAAAGAAAGTCAGGGGTCAGAACCAGAACTGCAGTGTCAGGGTCAAATCCAAGATGTGAAAAAAGAGGTGTATGAAGACAGCGAGGCAAGGAATTGGCACAGGAACAGGTGAGAAAATGGTAAAACTTACTCAAATCTCAGGCTATGACGGAGTTGGGGTTTAAATCATGAAAGATGCTGCTTATGTGGCATGGGGACTCATCCCTGGGTCTTCCTTTAAAAAGTGCCTTACATTTGTCCCTACCTATTCCCAGTGCCATTACTTGAATTCATTGCCTGGTACATTTGCTTCCTTTCACATCTCCTTGTCTCTAATCCCTCCCTGCCTCCGCCCCATTAGATTAATTTTCTGAATTCCCTGCTTTGAGCATCCAGTTGTTACATCCCGGAGCAAACAAACCCAAAAGAAATAGGGTCTGCAATATTGACTGGGGTAGTGTGTTTTTCCACTTTAGGCTTTGTTTGTGATTTGGGTGGCAGCAGCCTGGGTAGGCAATGGGGCCCTTGGTGGGTTTTTGCATAAAAAGGCCTCCCAAGGCATCCCAGATTGAGGTCTTAAAGGGGAAACTAAGTAAGAAACCAGAGGCTTTATTCAAGGAGAAGCCAGTCAGAAGACCCAGTATCTCAGATGAGAACAATGTGTAAGCAAAAGCAGAAGGGCGAGGGAGGGAGGAGATTCAGACTTTGGGGTGATGAGGGATTCCAGGAGCATTCCTCTGTCTCAGCTGGCTTGCGTGGACACTGCCAGGCACATATGACCTTCAGCATGAATGGCATCTGTGATAGTGAATTTTATGTATAAACTTAAGTGGGCTAAGGGATGCCCAGAGAGCTGGTAAAACATTTCTGATGTGTCTATGAGGGTGTTTCCAGAGGAGATTAGCATTTGAATCATACTATTTGTTTTGTTCTTCTACAAAACCCTGACTAATACAGCACCTAAATCAATACTTCACTGTAAACCAAGGCTTGGAAACACCTGGCTCTGGGGCTTTTCACACTGGGCTCTAAGTCACTTTTTTCTAAAGCAGAATGTATCAATATCGATACCTGCATGGCACAGGATGAAAGCTCATGGAGGTCAGGTGTGAATCTCATAAGTAATCATGAGGCATATGAAAGAAGCAGCGTCGTGACTGTACAGATGATGCTTTGCCATGCACTGTTTTATCATTAGATCCCTACAGTGCAGTTTCCTGCCTTGGATAGTTCCTGGCCAAACTGGGGACTTGGATGGATGCCAGGTAGCTGAGGGTACGTCTAGGTTAGATGGAAGGTGATGGTATTCAAGGGAAAACAGCTGACTAATATTATTTAATTCATCTTGACTCCTCTACCTGCATAAAAATACACAATTTTCCACTTTTATCAAACTTGAATATCTGAGTTTTTAATATCTGGGATTGCTTTTGAAGTCTCAAATGATTGATTGTTCAACAAGCTAAGAGCAATGTCATGATGAGAAATAATATTCCACGCAGCACATACATGATCTTACTTGTGGGCAAACTTTGGTGTATGGGTATATATATGAACAACTCTGTGTATTTCAGGCCACCAAGCCTTAAAAAGGCAATGTAGATAAAAAGAAAACAAAAAACAAACAAAAGACAAAAAAGAAACAAAAACGGATTCTTGCAAGGACATCTAAAGTGTCTAAAAGGCCATGGCAGTTTTCATTATGAGACCAAACTGAAAAGATTAGGGCTCTTCATCCTGAAAGGGACTCAGACTGCAGCCTATAAATCAAGAAGCAATGGGAAGGCTAGGGTAAGCACCCTTTGTCTATCAGACCCCTTGGCGAGGCACTGAAACTGTCATTCGATGCTCAACAAAGCTCCTTTCAGAACACAGAAAGGTAGAAGACAGTTTACCCATTAGGTAATAAACAAGAACTGTTCTATTTCACGGATTGTGCAGACTGAAAATATAAATATGGTTGATAAGAGCTTGTCAACATTGATCAATGGTCCATAATGGGCACATTTGGGGTGTTTGGAAAATACTCCTGGTGTACTCTTGAGATCATGGAGAGGGATTAATCTGACATTCTGGGTTGGGCAGATGAAACAGGTGATCTTGTGTGGCATTTCCTACATAATCTTGAGGCATCTCTTTGTATCTCTGGTATAAAGTTGTAACCTTACTTCTTACCCTGTATGTATGCATTTTTATTCCCACACTTTTATTCTAAAACGGAAAGTCATTTAGGAATTGGTGTGCTGCTTTTTTGTTTTGTTTTGTAGTAAAATGATTTTTAAAATATATACTTCTTTATATCATTATGCTTGGTTTAGGGAAGATGAAGTCATCTCCCAAATAATTAAAATATTACATTTAAATAGAATACAAGAATTGCCTGATAGAAGTTTGTTAAATATGCAGATTCCAGGTCTGCCTCAGTAGCCTGAGATCCAGAAATCTATATTTTTGAGACAGCTCCCAAAGGATGCTAACGCAGTTAATTCCAAGGCCATGGTTTAAGAATCACTGAAAACAGCGGCTTTCCTTCAGCATTGTCGCATAGCTTATACAGTGCCTTAGTGTGAATCAGCAAAAAGCACCCCTTCCTCAAGAAACTTGATTTCCATCTGCCAGAAATTAACTACGCAAATCCACAGAGGTGAACAGCACTCCAGAGCTGTGCAGTGCACAGCCTGCACACATGTATGCACCCTTGTTTTCTTTCAAGCTTTCTCTTGAAAGCTTAAGCGTCCTTTGTGCACAAGAAGCACCAGAGAGCAAGTGCATCTGTCCCTGGCAGGAGGCCCTGGCAAGCGGCTTCTTATTCCCTTTTCACCCTTGTTACCATAATTGACTTCTGGCCAAAGCATGGACATGAGCAGAGACACCTAGACAAAGAAAGGGACAGCGGAACTGAGAGGAAGCCGTAGTTTTTTTAATTTAAAAAAGTAATATATACCATAAATAATAATAACTAATATTAATAATGTAAAAATCAAAAAGTACCAAGACTGTAAGCATAGTGTTTACCTTTTAAATAATATCAATAATGAACTCTAAGTGTGACTTGAAAAATAAGTTGCCACTTTGACTTGACATTTTGGGATATTGTCATTTTCTTCTTTTCCATCTACAAAATGGCAATGTTCAGGGCAATTTAAAATACTTTATGTTGTAAGTTCTATACACACAGTGGCAGTTTACATTTCTGGATGTGACTCTTTTTTCTTACCAGGCAAGTTCCATTATGAATGTCTCATCTACTTTCCGTCTGCCCGCCTTGTTTCTTCTCCCTCTCTGTGCTTTTCTCCTTTCTTACTAGTGACACACGTGATAAGCCATGTGGCAGTTTCAAAAACTGTCACTCAGTTTCATCTACTTTTCTCCATCCCTTCAGTTGTCACCTCAGCCATCTGCCATAATCCTATGCTTGGATTACTGTGTTCAGCTCTTCTTGGTGTCTCTGCCTCTGGTTGTTTCTTCTAGGCTATTCTGGATATCACAGACAAAACAGTGTCCCAAAACAATTTTTCTGAGTGTTCTTTTCTTGTTCAAGAGTTAATTGACCCAATCTATTGGCTCTGCCTTACCTGTCCAGCTTTTCTTTTACTGCCTCCTGTTCTGTTGATTTTAGCAATATTCACCAAGTAAGTGATTTTATTGCTAGCTCAGTTCCTTTGCTCAAGCGGCTCTTCTTCTGAAGACAGCTCAGGGCAAAGATATATATGTGTGTATATATACACACACACACACACGTTTTATATATATATATATACATATATATATATGTATATATATGCGGCATTCAATGGCGGCTGCGTAACTTGGCTGTGCATCAGAATCGCTGGGAGAGATTTTTGAAAACATACTACTGTTCACCAGCCTTAGGGATTCTAATGGGGTAGATCAGGCTCAGGAACTCCCCAGGTGATTCTTGTGGGCAATTTCAGCCAGTGCTGGACTTGCAGCAAGTGTTTGGTAATTTCTGAGGAAATGAATGAATGTCACTCCCTCCCTGAAAATCTGCCAATGGCTCCCCATAGCTCCTACGACATATATATGGAACCCCTTGGTTTAGCACAAAACACCCATCATGATCTGGCCCTCACCTGTCTCTCTTGCTCCGTCTTATGCCTCTTCCCCACATTCAGCCTGTGCTGCATTCATTCTGGAGGTTCTCTCCCCTGAATTCCCACAGTGTCCAATTTGTGTTTCTTACAGCATATAATTTCTCTTTTGCATCAGTCATCTGTGCCCAGGCTTTTTATCTCTTGTTAGGCTGTAAGCCTCTTGAGGAGAGACCTCTCTCCGATACATTTGTCTCTCCCACAGTGCTAGCACAATATCACACACACATACCACACAGACACACGTGCACACACACATATATTTGTTGCCTAAATGGATGCATTTCACTAATGCTGTCACTAATATATACTTGTTGGATGGCTGAACACATTTCCCCTTCCTTTTATTGTTCATTTTAGATCAAACCTTATCATAGAATGCAAATGTTCTTTGCACCTTTAAAAAAATGCCCCTTTTGATGGAGTATTGACATGCTTTTTAGCACATACTTTGTGTGTGAAACAGTAAATGGAATAAACACATATACATTTTTCATTAAATCGCCATTGTTGAAGATATAACTGATAGTGAAAAAATGGAAGCCTATATACATTTCATGGTATAATTATACCCATGGTAAGCATCCTGACATATTAGGTATGTTTCCATTTGAATTCAGAATAAATTGTTCTTCGAATTTGCTTGAAACCTAGAATAGTGTTTCTCAAATTGTGATCTACGTCAGGATCCCCTGGAATGTATTTTAAATACAGAATCTGGCCCCACCCCAGATTCCTCCTCAGTCAAAACCCCTAAAGATGGGAACCCAGAATTTGTATTTTTAACAAGCTCCACACATGAGCCTTAGTGCCAGTAAAATTTGATACTCACCTGCCTAGAATTAGAATAAACGCTTCATTGCATTAATTTAGTATAGATAATAGTCTGATTTTAGAATATTCTCTTACTAATGAGAAATACTTACGTGAAGTTGTATTAAATTAAGGGCTGGCTTGAGTATAAGATAAAATAACAAGATAAAAAAATCTTTTTGGTATTCATTAGAATGACATCTACAGCTAAGGTTTTTATGCTTCTCTTGAAATATCGGAGGTACTTTCTTGCAAGAAAAATTTTGGAAAGGTCCCATGAAACATATCTCAGCAGTCTCTTTTCACAGCAGTTTGAGATTTTCAAAATATGTGTGCTCAGGGATGGAGCATTTACCATTCTTGAGACTCTGACTGTGTTGCTGACTTATTTAGTAGGTCTGTGTCACTGTTAAGGCATCAGGACACATTCTCTATTATGTGTTGTCACATTAGTAACGAAGGTGGTTACAAACCCACTAAAATGGTTTTGTAAACTCTCTATGGAATCCCCTTTAAGAGTTATATTAGTCTTCTCTTGGCTAACAGCGGTGGCTCAGGCCTATAAGCTGAGCACTTTGGGAGGCCAAGGCAAACAGATCACTTGAGGTCAGGGGTTCAAGACCAGCCTGGCCAACATGGTGAAACTCCATCTCTACTAAAAATATAAAAATTAGCTAGGTGTCATGGCACGTGCCTGTAGTCCCAGTTACTCAGGAGGCTGAGGCACAAGAATCGATTGAAGCTGGGAGGCAGAGATTGCAGTAAGCCAAGACTGTACCACTCCACTCCAGCCTGGGCAACAGAGTGAGACTCCTTCTGAAAAAAAAAAAAAAAGAAAATTAAGAGTTATATTAGTCTCCTCTGGGCTGCCATAACAAAATACCACAAGCTAGATGATTTAAACAACAGAGACTGACTTTCTCATGATCCTGGGGGCAAGAGGTCCATGCCCAAAATGTTGGCAAAATAAGTTTCTGGTGAGGGCTCTCTTCCTGGTTGCAGACGGCTGCCTTCTTGCTGCATCCTCACATGGCCTTTCCTGTGTACTTGCATGGAGCAAGAGAGATATTTTGTGTTACTGCTGCTTTTTATAATGGCACCAATCTTATCAGATTAGGGCCCCATCCTTGTGACCTCATTTAACCTTAATTACCTCCTTAAAGGCTCTATCAACAAATATAACCACATGGAGAGTTAGGGATTCAGCATAGAAATCTGCAGTTGGGGATGGGAGAGGCATATAATTCAGTTCATAACAAGGGTGTTTAGAAGGCCATTGACCTTGTTTTTCAGTCTTCCAACTCTAGGGGCTCACAAACTTATTCTTTTCACTTCCAGAGATTTTTCTCTTTCAAATTGGGCCAAACAATATCAGTTTTTAGTGGCCGTGGGATCTTTCTGAGAGCATCTCTATAGTTTATCTAATTGAGTGTGCTAGCTCATGAAGGTGAAGCCATGAAAAGGTCTTTTGTTAGATAACTGTGTTACTGTTTGTAAGTGGCCTCATTTTGTAGGCTTCATTATGGTGTGCCTTATTTTGAATTTCAGTGCAATGATAGAAAGTTGGTTTTATCTATGGTGGGTATTACTATATATACATTTTTAAAGATAGGGTCTCACTATGTTGCCCAGGTTGGAGTGTAGTGGTGCTATCATAGCTCTGCAGTCTCCAATTCCTGGACTTAAGTAATGCTCCTGCTCAGCCTCCCAAAGTGCTGGGATTATAGCCATGAGCCACTGTGCCCGGCTCACCATTTATCTGTCTCATAGAACACTGAGTACAGTGAAGATCACTTAGAATATTATTAGAATATTAACTCTGTTGGCAGTAGTATTAGTAAACATTTTATCTAAACACAAAAGGTTATTATCTGTAAATACAGTAAATACAGTTATATCTAAAACAGAGCTTACCAGTAGAATTATAATGTACATTATAAATGTAATTTAAAAAATGTTTAAGTAGCCACATACAAAATTATAAGAAACAGTGAAATACTTTTTAAAACATTGTTTAACTAAAAATATTATGATTTTAAAATGTGATCAATATTTAATATTTAAAAACTGATGAGATTTTTTATACCTTTTATTTTTAATGTCTTTGAAATATGGTGTTCGTTTTACACTCAGAGCACATCTCAGTTCTTACTAGCCACATTTTAAATTGCGAGCAGCCACTGCATTAGACAGCATGGGTCTAAAATATCCATATATAGATACAGAGGTCACAGTTTCAGAGCTGGAAGAGAAATCTAGGATGTAGATTTCATTTTTGGTCACATTAAATGCATCCACCTGGTGTACATTTCCATACAGTAGGGAATTACTCCTGTCATTTTTTTCTCCCTGTGACATAAATTGTCTGCCTTTTAGGTGTCAGGATTATGACTTAAGTTCCTCCTAACAATCATTTGATCAGGTGTCAATTCTGATAGGAACCTGTCTACAGTTTGTCTATTTGTCACTTTCCATCACAGGCCAAGATGATAACGCATCCTCTTTAGGGAAGCCGTGTTCTTCTAGTCCTGGCCATTGACTGATCCAAGGAAGAAACTTATTGAAAAGGTTAATGCAGCTTCCAAAAGAATCTAACAACTTGCTGGTAGCTGTGGCCCCAGGAGAGGATGACTCTACACAGGCAAGCATATACTTAATTTAAACTGCTTTGAATTTTTATTCATTTTCCTTAATAATAAGGCTTTGGGAGCAATTTAGTCTTTTCTTTTTATTTGGCTTAGCTTCTCATTGTTCTAAGTTAGGTTTTTAAATGTTAAATTGCAAAATGTAGCAGGGTTGATGAGGTTCTTTGGAGGAAGACGCTGCAACTGGACTCCTTGGCCATCTGTTTCAGGTGAAAAGATGTCAAATCTCATGCCTGAATAACTGCCTCTAATTCCTTCCTGGCACAGCAGCCTGCGCATAATAGGTACTTCAAAGGTGATTTTGAATGGATAAGAAAATATTTTGTAGCTGGATATCCCAGTTGAGCCAAAACTGGAATGCAGACATCAATTTATCAAGTGATATGAATGGGGAAAAGAGAAGTCCATTTTGTATCTGGAGCTGGGGACATAAGCAACAATGAGATGGAGGGGACAAGATGACATCAGGTCATCCAGGCCTGCTCAGGGGCCAGGACTAATCTGCATGAAGGCAAGGTCATTGTCCCCATTTTTGCATCTAAAGGGCTTGGCTCCAAAGGAGGGAGGATTGTCACTGTGACATCTCAAAGATTTCGCCACAAGAGACAGAATCCTGGGCAGAGCAGCTTCCTTCCTGAGGAGCAGCAGGAGTACCTATTGGAGGCTGTGGGATCCACTGCAAGTTTGCATACTCAGTGGATGTAGAGAGAAGACTGTGTGTAAAAGCAGAGCATGGGCTCTTGAATATATCTGAAATTCCCCCAGGGGGTGCCAGAACAAATTGTAGTAGAGAGAAAGATGGGCAAGACACTATGGGCCTGTGATTAAGAAAGTTGATGGCAGTCTCAAATCACATAGATAAGGCATCAGGATGTTTGGTTACAATTCCAAAACATCTCAGGATGTTACTTCTATCTATACCCTGAATTTCTGTATTTTTATTTTTATTTTTTACTGTACTTTAGTTTCTGGGGTACATGTGCAGATCATGCAGGATTGTTGCATAGGTATATACAGGGCAAGGTGATTTTCTGCCTCCATCCCCCTGTCACCTATATCTGGCATTACTCCCCATGTTATCCTGCCTCAACCTCCCTAACCCCCTGTTGCCCCTCTCCAATCCCCCCAAAAGACCCCAGTGTGTGATACTCCCCTCCCTGTGTCCATGTGTTCTCATTGATCAACACCCACCTATGAGTGAGAACATGTGGTGTTTGATTTTCTGTTCTTGTGTCAGTTTGCTGAGAATGATGGTTTCCAGTTTCATCCATGTCCCTACAGAGGATACGAATTAATCTTTTTTTATTGCTGCATAGTATTCCATGGTGTATATGTGCCACATTTTCCTTGTCCAATCTATCATCGATGGGCATTTGGGTTGGTTCCAGGTCTTTGCTACTGTAAACAGTGCCACAATGAATATATGTGTGCATGCATCTTTATGATAGAATGATTTATAATCCTTTGGATATATACCCAGTAATGAGATTGCTGGATCAAATGGAATTTCTATTTCTAGGTCCTTTAGGAATCACCACACTGTCTTCCAAAATGGCTGCACTAATTTACACTCCCACTAACAGTGTAAAAGTGTTCCTATTTCTCCACATCCTCTCCAGCATCTGCTGTCTCCAGATTTTTTAATGATCGCCATTCTAACTGGAGTGAGATGGTATCTCAATATAGTTTTGATTTGAATTTCTCTAATGACCAGTGAAAATAAGCATTTTTTCATGTTTGTTGGTCTCATATATGTCTTCTTTTGAAAACTGTCTGTTCATATCCTTTGCCCAGTTTTGAATGAGTTTGTTTGTTTGTTTCTTGTAAATCTGTTTTAGTTCTTTGTAGATTCTGGATATTAGCCCTTTGTCGGATGGGTAGATTGCAAAATTTTTTCCCATTCTGTTGGTTGCCGATTCACTCTATTTACTGTTTCTTTTGCTGTGCAGAAGCTGTGGAGTTTGATTAGGTCCCATTTGTCTATTTTGGCTTTTGTTGCCAGTGCTTTTGATGTTTTAGTCATGAAGTCCTTGCCTATGCCTATGTCCTGAATGGTTTTGCCTAGGTTTTCTTCTAGGGTTTTTATGGTGTTAGGTCTTATGTTTAAGTCTTTAATCCATCTGGAGTTAATTTTAGTGTAATGTGCCTGGAAGGGGTCCAGTTTCTGTTTTCTGCACATGGCTAGCCAGTTATCCCAACACCATTTATTAAGCAGGGTATCCTTTCCACTTTGCTTGTTTTTGTGAGGTTTGTCAAAGATCAGATGGCTGTAGATGTGTGATGTGGCCTCTGAGGCCTCTGTTCTGTTCCATTGATCTGTATCTCTGTTTTGGTACCAGTACCATGCTGTTTTGATTACTGTAGCCTTGTAGAATAGTTTGAAGTTAAGTAGCATGATGTCTCCAGCTTTGTTCTTTTTGCTTAGGATTGTCTTGGCTATGTGGGCTTTCCTTTGGTTCCATATGAAGTTT
This sequence comes from Alouatta palliata, assembly GCA_004027835.1. Classification (NCBI taxonomy): domain Eukaryota; kingdom Metazoa; phylum Chordata; class Mammalia; order Primates; family Atelidae; genus Alouatta; species Alouatta palliata. Next base: position 26,952 of record PVKV010003798.1, on the reverse strand, counting down.
AAGGTGGTTTTCTCCAATTCTGTGAAGAGGGCCATAGGTAGCTTGATGGGGATAGTGTTGAAACTATAAATTACTTTAGGCAGTATGACCATTTTCACAATATTGATTCTTCTTCACCATGAGCATGGATTGTTTCTCCATCTGTTTGTGTCCTCTCTTATTTCCTTGAGCAGTGGTTTGTATTTCTCCTTGAAGAGGTCCTTTACATCCTTTGTTAGTTGTATTCCTATGTATTTTATTCTCTTTGTAGCAATTGTCAACGACAGTTCACTTTTGATTTGGTTCTGTTTTAGTCTGTTATTGGTGTATAGGAATGCTTGTGATTTCTGCACATTGATTTTGTATCCTGAGACTTTGCTGAAGTTGCTTATCAGTTTCAGGAGATTTCAGACTGAGATGATGGGATCTTCTAAATATACAATCATGTTGTCTGCACATAGAGACAATTTGACTTCCTCCTTTCCTAGTTGAATAGCTTTTATTTCTTTTTCCTGCCTGATTGCTCTGGCTAGAACGTCCAATACTACATAGAATAGGAGTGGTGAGAGAGGGCATCCTTGTCTAGTGCCAGATTTCAAAGAGAATGTTTCCAGTTTTTGCCCATTCAGTATGATATTGGCTGTAGGTTTGTCATATATAGCTTTTATTATTTTGAGATAAGTTTCATCGATACCTAGTTTATTGAGAGTTTTTAGCATAAAGTGCTGTTGAATTTTGTCGAAGGCCTTCTCTGCATCTGTTGAGATGATCATGTGGTTTTTGTCTTTGGTTCTGTTTATGTGCTGGATTATGTTTATAGTCTTGTGTATGTTGAACCAGGCTTGCATCCCTGGGATTAAGCCTACTTGATCATGATGGATAAACTTTTTGATGTGCTATTGCAATCGGTTTGCCAGTATTTTGTTGAAGATTTTTGCATCTGTGTTCATCAGGGATATTGGCCTGAAGTTTTCTTTTTTTGTTGAGTCTCTACCGGGTTTTGGTATCAGGATGATGTTGGTCTCATAAAACGATCTGAGAAGGAGTTCCTCTTTTTGTATTGTTTGGAGTAGTTTCAGAAGGAGTGGTACCAGCTCCTCTTTGTACATCTGGTAGAATTCAGCTGTGAGCCCATCTGGACCTGGGCTTTTTGAGGTTGGTAGGCTATTAATTGCTGCCTCAACTTCAGCTCTTGTTATTGGTGGTTTATTCAGTTTCAACTTCTTTCTGGTTTAGGCTTGGGAGGGTGCAAGTGTCTAGGAATTTATCCATTTCTTCGAGGTTTACTGGTTTATGTGCATAGAATTGTTTGCAGGAACCTCTGATGACATTTGTATTTCTGTGGAATTGGTGGTGAGATCCCCTTTATTGTTTTTGATTGCATCTATTTGATTCTTCTCCTTTTTCTTTTTTATTAATCTGGCTAGTGGGCTGTCTATTTTGTTGGTCTTTTCATAAGATGCTTTTTGCATCTCTATCTCCTTCACTTCTGCTCTGATCTTAGTTATTTCTTGTCTTCTGCTGGCTTTTGAGTTTTTTTGATCTTGCTTCTCTCACTCTTTCAATTTTGATGACAGAGTGTCGATTTTAGGTCTTTCCTTGCTTCTCATGTGGGCATTTATCGCTATAAATTTTCCTCTATACACTGCTTTAAATGTGTCCCAGATATTCTGGTTTGTTGTGTATTTGTTCTCGTTGGTTTCAAAGAACATCTTTATTTCTGCCTTCATTTTATTGTTTATCCAGTCAACATCCAAGAGCCAGTTGTTCAGTTTCCATGAAGTTGTGCATTTCTGAGTTAGTTTCTTAATCCTGAGTTCTAATCTGATTGTACTGTGGTCTGTGAGACTGTTATGATTTCTGTTCTTTTGCATTTGCTGAGGAGTGATTTACTTCCAATTGTGTGGTCAATTTTAGGGTAAGTGCAATGTGGTGCTAAGAAGAATGTATATTCTGTGGATTTGGGGTGGAGAGTTCTATAGATGTCTGTTAGGTTTGCTTGGTCCAGATCTGAGTTCAAGTTCTGGATATCCTTGTTAATTTTGTGTCTTGTTGATCTGTCTAATATTGACAGTGGAGTGTTAAAGTCTCCCACTATTATTGTGCGGGAGTCTCTCTTTGAAGGCCATTAAGAACTTGCTTTATGTATCTGGGTGCTCCTGTATTGGGTGCATATATATTTAGGATAGTTAGCTCTTCTTGTTGCATTGATCCTTTTACCATTATGTAATATCCTTCTTTGTCTCTTTTGATCTTTGTTGGTTTAAAGTCTATTTTATCAGAGACTAGGATTGCAACTCCTGCTTTTTTTGCTCTCCATTTACTTGGTAAATCTTCCTCCATCCCTTTATTTTGAGCCTATGTGTGTCCTTGCATGTAAGATGGGTTTCCTGAATATAGCACACCAATGGGTCTTGACTTTTTATCCAATTTGCCAGTCTGTGTCTTTTGATTGGGGCATTTAGTGATTTACATTTAAGGCTAATATTGTTATGTATGAATTTGATCCTACCATTTTGATACTAGCTGGTTGTTTTGACCGTTAGTTGATGCAGTTTCTTCATTGTGTCGATGCTTTTTACCATTTGATATATTTTTGGAGTGGCTGGTACTGGTTGTTCCTTTCCTGTTTAGTGCTTCTTTCAGGAGCTCTTGTAGGGCAGACCTGGTGGTGATGAAATCTCTGAGCAGTTGTTTGTTCATAAAGGATCTTCTTTCTCCTTCAGTTATGAAGCTTAGTTTGGCTGGATATGAAATTCTTGGTTGAAAATTCTTTTCTTTAAGGATGTTGAATATTGGCCCCCACTCTCTTCTGGCTTGTAGGGTTTCTGCTGAGAGATCTGCTGTGAGTCTGATGGACTTCCCTTTGTGGGCAACTCAACCTTTCTCTCTGGCTGCCCTTAGCATTTTCTCCTTCATTTCAACCCTAGTGAATCTGTTGATTATGTGCCCTTGGGGTTGCTCTTCTTGAGGAATATCTTTGTGGTGTTTTCTGTATTTCCTAGACTTGAATGTTGGCCTGCCTTTCTAGGCTGGGGAATTTCTCCTGAATAGTATCCTGAAGAGTATTTTCTAGCTTGGATTCATTCTCTCTGTCACATTCAGGTACATCTATCAAAGGTAGATTAGGTTTTTTCACATAATCCCATATTTCTTGGAGGATTTGTTCATTTCCTTTCACTCCTTTTTCTCTAATTTTGCCTTCTCATTTTATTTCATAGAGTTGATCTTCAATCTCTGGTATTGTTTCTTCTGCTTGGTGGATTCAGCTATTGAAACTTGTGTATGCTTTGTGAAGTTCTCTTGTTGTGTTTTTCAGCTCCATTAAGTCATTTATATTCTTCTCTAAGCTGTTTATTCTCATTAGCATTTCATCAAATCTTTTTCAAGTTTCTTAGTTTCTTTGCATTGGGTTAGAACATGTTCTTTTAGCTCTGAGAAGTTTGTTATTACCCACCTTCTGAAGCCTGATTCTATCAATTCATCAGACTCATTCTCCATCCAGCTTTGTTCCCTTGCTGGTGATGAGTTGTGATCCCTTGGAGGAGGAGAGGCATTCTGGTTTTTGGTGTTTTCATCCTTTTTGCACTGATTTCTTTCCATCTTTGTGGATTTATCTACCTGTGGTCTTTGTAGTTGGTGACTTTCAGATGGGATGTCTGAGTGGACATCCTTTTTGTTGATGTTGAAGTTATTTCTTTCTGTTTCTTAATTTTCCTTCTAACTGTCAGGCCCCTCTGCTGTAGAACTGCTGGAGGTTCACTCCAGACCCTGCTTGCCTGGGGATCACCTGCGGTGGCTGCAAACAGTAAGGGATGCTGCTGGTTTCTTCTGTTATCTCTGTTCCAGAAGGGTACCCACCAGATGTCAGCCTGAGCTCTCCTTTATAAGGTATCTCTTTAGATATATGGGGGTCAGGGAGCTGCTTGAGAAGACAGTCTGTCCCTTATAGGAGCTCAAGTGCTGAGCTGGGAGGTCTGTTGTTCTGTTCAGAGCTGCTGAGCAGGTACGTGTTCTGCTGTAGCGGAACTCATAACCGCCTTTTTTCCCAGGTGCTCTGTCCTGGGAAGGTGGGGTTTTATTTATAAGTTCCTGATGTGCTGCTGTCTTTTTTAAGAGATGCCCTGCCCAGCAAGGAGGTAGTCTAGTCACAGTTTGCCAGCAGAGATGTTGCTGAGCTGCCGTGGGCTCTGCCCAACTGCTGTGTGAACTTCCTTGTGGTTTTGTTTACAGAGGTACAGTTAGAACTGCCTCAGTAATGGTGGTCTGCCTCAGTAATGGCTGATTGCCTCAGTAATGGTGGACTGTCTCAATAATGGTAGACTGCCTTGGTAGTGGTAGACTGCCTCGGTAATGACTGACGCCCTTCCCCCTACCAAGCTGGACCATCCCAGGTTCAACTTCACTTGCTGCAAAATTGTCAATCTAGAGGATTTCAGATTGCTGGCCTTTGTGGGGGGTGGGACATGCTGACCAGATCACCTGGCTCCCTGTTTCCGCTCTCTTTTTTTCAGTTGAATGGGTGGCTCTGTATCCCAGGCATTCCAGGCGCCAGTTGAAATTGCCACCCAGATTTGTGTGAGTTTTTGTGCATAGACCTGCTGTGCCGGCTGAAACAGCCATGGTGGAAACTCATGGTGCTTTTCAGCCCAGGAATCTCCTGGTCTGTGGGCAGTAAAAACTCTTTTGAAAATGTGGTGATCACTCACCCTCTGCATTCTTCTCACTGGGAACTGCACACCAGAGCTGTTCCTATTCAGCCATCTTGGATCTCCCATACCCTGAATTTCTACTCCCTTCTTTTTCTCTAATAACATAGACAGTAAATAATTCATCACATAATTCATACTGTGTTAGTTATTAAAGGGATATCAGAATACAATTTTAAAATAAAATGAGCAATCATGACAACTTTTATTAAAGGCCAGTAGTTGTTGAGGAAACGCTAAAAAGAAAGTTATTATTTTGAATAAAAGAAGCCTTTTTTGGAAGGATTGGCTATGTGTGGCTTGTAAGTATATAATTAAAGATCCAGGGAGTTGCATAATTTTATTAAAATGTAACTGTAAATCAAATGGTTTAAACTTTTATAATGTCAAACATTGGTTGTTACAAATAAGGGAGTTCATTGAAAGCCATATAATGCCTTTATAAAATGTGTAGCAAGAAACTTCAGGAATGTATACCTGAACAAGTAGGCTGCAACTCTTGAATTCTAAAAAGAATTCAATTTTAGCTCAAATGACATATTGAGCTGCTTGAATAACAAAGTTCCAAAATGCTCATCAGAAGAGTGATTAACTTATATCAACAAAACACACACACACACACACACACACATAGACACACACACACGGACACATTTATATTTTTTAAGGTAGAACTGAATGTGGCAAAGCCTGAATTGAAGATTCTTTTTTTTGAGTCAGAGTCTAGCTCCGTTGCCCAGGCTGCAGCGCAGTGGCACAATCTTAGGTCACTGCAACTTCCATCCCCAGATTCAAACAACTCTGGTGCCTCAGCCTTCCAAGTAGCTGGAATAACAGGTGTGTGCCACCATGCCTGGCTACTTTTTGTATTTTTAGTAGAAACAGGGTTTTACCATGTTGGTCAGGCTGGTCTCAAACTCCTGACCTTGGGTGATCTGTCTGCCTTGGCCTCCCAGAGTGCTAGGATTACAGGTGTGAGCCACTGTGCCCAGGCTGAACTTTTTACTTTTCTTTCTTTTTTTTTTTTTGAGATGGGAGTCTCGCCGTGTTGCCCAGGCTGGAATGCAGTGAGCACTGCAACCTCCACCTCCTGGGTTCAAGTAATTCTCCTGCCTCAGCCTCCCGAGTACCTGGGACTAAAGATGTGCACCACCATGCCTGACTAATTTTTGTGTTTTTAGTAGAGACAGGGTTTCACCATGTTAGCCAGACTGGTTTTGAACTCCTGACCTTAGCTGATCCACCCACCTTGGCTTCCCAAAGTGCTGGGATTACAGGTGTAAGCCACTACCACTGGCCTTATTTTTCTAATGAGGATTCTCCTTTGCTTCTACCAGATGCTCTGGGGTATCACCGAGCAAAAAGCACCTGGTGTGAACTGTCCTAGATCATGCAAATTAGTGTGAATATTGAACTGTGTGTGGGCAGGTTTGTGCTTCTTACTTTACCAGGTAAATTTTTTCTCCCTCACCCCATACAAGATCTGTGAGAGTGTGCTTTCCTTTAATGGTTCTTTTTTTCAGTACAGATATTTTTCTCTCTCATCCTCTCACTATAGCCCTTCTAGGATTGTGGCTAATGTTTGGTAAGGCCTCAATTTTGACTCTCCGTTCATGAATTCAAGGTTTCTTATCTTCTATGTTGTCATTAATCTCGAGGCTTCAATATCCTTTTATTGGCAGATCCCTGAGAGTAGCCTGTGGTATTTCCTTACTACTGTGGTTTAAACTCTCTTTTCAACCATGGCTACTATGGACTTCCCTTTGTTGTACAAAGAGGCTGAGGATGGACACCAGCAGTGGCACCTGGCAAAGGTCTTCAGCAGGTGCACAGGTCCTGCTGACTCTCAGCACCTGGTGAAGACGTGAGTTTGGTCTATGCTATGGCTGGGCCACAGGCAGGGATGCTACCTCCCTCTATAGCAGTAAATGTGAGGATAGTCTATCATGAGGTGGGAGTGGGGGGTGTGGGTATAGAATCTATCTGGCAAGTTATTTCATCTCAGGCATTTAAAATTATTATTATATTGATTTCTACATTATATTTGTATTATCTTCCTCCAGCCTACATTTTTTTTCTTTGTAGGTGACCTGTTTTCTCATTATGGTAACTCTGAATAGTTACCCTTTGTCTTTGATGTCTACAATTTCACTGTGATGTGTATATTTCTTTTTATTTCTGTTTCTTGGTATCTGTGATCCCTGATTCTTGAAGTTCTTATTCTGTTTATCTTACAACTCATATTCATCAATTCTGGAAAATCCAGTCATTATCTCTTCAAGTATTTCCTCTTACCCACTTTTAATATTTTTTTTCTTATTGGAATTCTTAAGTTGAACTTTCTCATTCTGTTCTGTGATTCCATTTACATCTGTTAATAGGATGACCAACCATTCAAATCTGCCCAGGAAAAAAGGGGTTTCCTGGAATATGGGACTTTCAATACTAAAACCAAGCAAACCAAAGTGGCTGGTACCCTACTCATCTCATATTTTCTATCTCCATAGTTGCTGTATTTTCTGTAATTGTTTCAGATCTAACTTCCAGTTCACTAACTGTCTCTTTAGCTGTGATAATTAAACACTGTTGTGAGTGTATTTTTTTGCTTCTTAAAATATTTTTTAGTCAGCCTTTTCTTTTTTTATAATTTCTCAATTTTAAAAATAGAATTTATATTTTAAAATATCCTTATTATATTATCATATTTCATGGGATAGTCTCTATTAGATTGTTCTATTACATAACGAAATTCTTAAGGCTAAATCTTACTATTTATTGTGTCTGCAGACCCTAACTCATAGTACATTATTTTCACATATGTTTTGTAAATCCAGATTTTTAGACTCATTTTCAGAAGTTTGATCTACAGAAATCCCGCACAGTCTGGTTCAGGGGTATCTCTTCTCTCACTCTCTCTCTCTTTTTTCTTTCTTTTTGTTTGTTTGTTTTTTCTTTTTTATTTCTTTTTTTATTTTTATTTTTTTCAGGGGTATCTCTTTATAGAGGTTTTGAATTTTCTTCTTTGAGGTGCCCAAGGGGTATCAGTAGCCCAGGATTACTTTTTCTGTTGATTTCTCAGTTTGAAGGGCTCCAGGAGTAGATAGTAGTATAAATTTGAACTTCATAGTCTGGGAATCAAAGGCCTGTGGTTATAGATTTCTGAGGTAGATGTTTTCTATTCAGAACTCAGCCCAAAGTAAACTAGCTTTCTCACCTGGTAAGTGGAAACTTCCTTGACTCTTTTACTGGCAATATAGCTTTAGGCAGCTCTCTGCATAAGCATAAAAACTCAAGCCCTTAGACTGCTGACTAGCAGACCACAGTGCCTTGCCTGGTTTCTTGTTCTAGTTTAGTTTAATCCCCTGCATATTCCCATATTTTCTTGGCAGATAACAATATGATGATAGCAACAACAACAATAATAAGAGTAGCTAATACTTATACAGAATATACAGAATGGGCCAGATATTATTCTAAACATTTTAAATTTAATTCTCATATAACCCTCTATAAGGTATGTAATAATATTTTCCCAACTTTACAGATGGGGAAACTGCCACAGAAAAGTTGATTAACTTGCCCAAAATCCCACAGCTATTAAGTGGCAGACTAGGTAATCAAATCCAGGCATATGATTCCGAAGTCTATGTTTTAATCATTAAAAACACTGCCTCTCAATTAGGGGGTTAATTTTTTTTCAGCAGTTCTTATATTTCCATAGTAGTTTTCAGGTTATTTAAACTGTCATATTGCCAGAAAAGGAAATCCTAAATCTCGATCTTACCATTTTATCATACTCTGATTCTGACCTTTCACCTTTCCATCCTATTATCCAGAGAATGCAATAAAAATATATGTTTATTGCAATGATAAGTTACTGTTTATATCTGAGTAATCCTAAGGGATTTTCAAATTTAAAAATTTATAAAAGAAAATCCTGAATTTTCTAAGATGAGGATTGCTATTTAAACTTAAAGGAAGAGTGGAAGGATTTTTTTTTTTTTTTTTTTTGAGACGGAGTTTCGCTCTTGTTACCCAGGCTGGAGTGCAATGGCGCGATCTCGGCTCACCGCAACCTTCGCCTCCTGGGTTCAAGCAATTCTCCTGCCTCGGCCTCCCGAGTAGCTGGGACTACAGGCACGTGCCACCATGCCCAGCTAATTTTTGTATTTTTAGTAGAGACGGGGTTTCACCATGTTGACCAGGATGGTCTCGATCTCTTGACCTCGTGATCCACCCGCCTCGGCCTCCCAAAATGCTGGGATTACAGGCGTGAGCCACCGCTCCCGGTGGAAGGATATTTTAATAAGTGAAATCACTAAAGCTTTGGTAAAAAGATCAGGGGTTGCTGTAGTCCAGTTGCTGTCAATGGATAACCCTCAAAAGGCAGCCCTAGCATACATGAGAACTTGTTATAGATACAAACTATTGGCCACAACCCAGATCTACTAATTCAGAAACACTGGGGTCGGGGAAGGAGGGAGAGGGATAGGGGATGTACTTAGAAATTTGTGTTTAACAATTTCTTTTAAAAAAAAAATTCTTGAGGTAATTTTGTTGCACTGTAATGTTTGAGAACCATTGCTATCATCTATTTAGGATTTAATTTATTGCAAACACCAATGTCCTTTGTAGAGTGGGATGTTGTTTTACATGTGACCACAGTAAGTCTCCATGCATCATAAAGCATTAACCCTCAAGATGAAGTTTATTGCTTCTTCGGTGAAAGCAGGGATATTAGATTCCCTTTCAGCTTCTCCTTCCTGTTATGTTGTAGCATGTAATACTTTCCTTTAAACATCTGGATTTTTTTTAAAAAGGTGTCCTTGTCAGTTAACTTAATGGGAAAGTGAGAAGTTTGGAAATCAACCCTTCTTTTTTATGTAAAGATGATAAGAACAGCATTACTCTTAATGTCTTTTGCATTTCTATTTAGTAAGCGGTAGTTGAATCCCTGGATCTTATATAGCAGATAAAAGTTTTATGACTAAAAAATAGGTTGTATACAGGCTGCCTGTAAAGTTTAACAGTATTTTAACTAATTGTCAAGATTGTTTCTCCAGCAGTTATTTCTAATGTCTGTGTGTAAAATGTTTTTGATGTTGTTCTTTCCTTTAGCAAACATTTATTTATCATATGCCAGGCACAGTGCTAGATGCCGAGAATACAGCTATGGCCAGGACTGACATGATTCCTGTTACCACAGTGTTGACAGGTCACAAGCGCACAGGTAATTACAATACAGCATGATAAATATTATGATAGGTCAAATAAAGGGCGCTGTTGGAACCGTTCTCAATAAAAATGCAACATAACTACTGTCTGAGTGATTTATTGCTCTTGATTATAAAATATGCTTGCAAGATAGAAGCTAACTCCTGCTCATCCTTCAGAAGGCAGCTCAAGTTGTCATGCACCCACATCCTCCATTGAATCTTCCCTTCCACCCCACTACCCTGCCCCTTACACTCGAGATTAGAATCCTTTTCACGTGCATCCATCAAACTCTATCTATTTGTTTTACAGTACTTCTCACATGCATTCCAATGATCTGTTTAAATGTCTGTCACTCTACTATACTCTAAACTCTTGGAGGGCAAGGATTCTATATTATTTGTTTTTGCAATTCTAACATAGTGCTAGCGCCAAAATCCATTTATACTCTTTTACTGCATTCGTTAGTCTCTTCACTATGGATCACTATTGTATTCTTTATCACTTTAAATAATGTGCTTTTTTTTTTTTCTTTTTTTGAGACAGAGTCTCACTCTGTCACCTAGGCTGAAGTGCAGTGGCACGATCTCAGCTCATTGCAACCTCCTCCTTCCAGGTTCAAGTGAACCTCCCACATCAGCCTCCCAGGTAGCTGGGATTACAAGTGTGTGCCACCACACCTGGCTAATGTTTGTGTTTTTAGTAGAGATGGTTTTTCACCATGTTGGCCAGGCTGGTCTCCAACTCCCAACCTCAAGTGATTTGACTCCCACCATGCCTGGCTAATTTTTTTATTTTTAATAGAGATGGAGTTTCACTATGTTGGCCAGGCTGGTCTCGAACTCCTGACCTCAGGTGATCCACCTGCCTCGGCCTCCCAAAGTGTGACAAGCCTCTCTGATGAGAGATGAGACACACAAACTGTTTCATCATCTCTTTATCCAAACTAAAGAAAGAGGAGCAAATCATAAAAGTGGGTAATAAGAAAATAAGTTAAATTTTAACAAATTCTTAAAGGCCAAGATAAGAATCTCTGGATGCTCCAGACATGAGAGGAATTTGCAACTACTGGCCAGCCAGTTTTTTTGTTTCTTTGTTTTGAGGTGGAGCCTCGTTCTGTCACCCAGGCTAACCTGCAGTGGTGCAATCTCCCCTCACTGCAACCTCCATCTCCTGGGTTCAAGCAATTCTTCTGCCTTAACCCCCCGAGTAGCTGGAACTACAGGCATGCACCACCACACCTGGCTAATTTTTGTATTTCTTTAAGTAGAGATGGGGTTTCACCATGTTGGCCAGGCTGATCTTGAACTCCTGATCTGCCTGCCTCCACCTCCCAAAGTGCGGGGATTACAGGTGTGAGCCACCATGCCTGGCCTGTAAGCCAGTTTCTATGAGTCTACTCTGGATGCTGCCCACATAAAGACTGGATGAGGAAAACACAGGAAAACAGGTGAAAGAGTCCCCTTGAGAAGCACAGGTATGTAAACACTGCCAATGTTTGAGAGTACAGTAGGGGTACCAGGAGAAGTGCAGCCATGCTCTGGCCCCAGCATGACTATAACATGGTAATCAGCTGCTGATAGGTTACAGGAATGAATCCTGCTTGTGATTCCGTGAAACTGCCTTTGCAAACATTATGACAGTGAGAGAAATCTAACATGTCTAACATGGCTGACTCCATCTTGCTTCTGGCTGTCTTCACTCATTCCTGGGTATAGGCCAAACCAACCATGGGAGAAATTAATAGTTTAACTTTGAAGCAAGAATTATAATACCCCTTCCCTAAAACTGTCCCCTTCTTTGTTTCGGGGCTGAAACTGCCTTTGTAAACCAAATGAAAGGCCACAAGATTAGGATTATAGGAGGGGCCTGAATTCTGTTAAATGTAGGAATAGTTTCTAAAATCCCTTACTGATTAGAAATCGTGTGGCCAGAGGTTACAAGATTTGTGACTTCTGCAATTGCTCCTATTTATGACATCACTATTGTAGAACCTAAGATTGGTGGTTTTTTTTATTTAAAAGGGAGACTTGTTCTGTCACCCAGACTGGAGTGCAGTGGTGTGATCTTGACTCACTGCAATCTCCACGTTCTGGATTCAAGTGATTCTCGTGCCACAGCCTTCTGAGTAGCTGGGACTATAGGTGTGTGCCACCACATCCAGCTAATTTTTGTATTTTTTGGTAGAGACAAGGCTTCACCATGTTGGCCAGGAAGGTCTTCAACTCCTGACCTCAGGTGATCCACCTGCCTTGGCCTCCCAAAATGCTGGGATTACAGGCATAAGCCACCACATCCAGCCTAAGATTGGTCTTTTGAGATGTTTTTCAGACTGACCTCGCCCAAATTGGTGACTCACCCCACCCAGGGGAGGACTGTTTTCCACACCCCTGTGGTTGCATTAAGAACCAATCAGCAGCACCCATTCCCTAGTCCACTGTCCACCAAACTATTCTTGGAAAATCTTTAACCCCCAAGCCTTTCGGGAGACCAATTTGAGTGATAACAGCCTGTCCTGTGGGGCCTGGCCCCATGTTAATTAAAGTCTTTCTTTGTTGCAATATCATTGTCTCAATGAACTGTTTTATTTCTGGGCAGTGGGCAGGAGGAAACCATTGGGTGATTACACTAGACTTTTCTGTGATATAAAGCAAAAGCCATCCACTGCTGACAGGAAGCCTGCTCATGCCCAGCATCTTTCACTGATACAAAACTGCCTCTGGGGAAGAAGCAGAACACTTGCTTGCATAAGATCCCCATTTGATAGAAGGCAGAGTTTGCCTGATATGAGGGGCAAGAGAAAGGAAACTCCTCCATGCTCTCAACTAAGAGTTGGTAAACTATAGTCCATTTGGCCAGCTCCGGTTAGCTTTTGTAAATAAAATTTTATTGGAACAGAGCCACAGCTAGGTTTTTTTTTTTTTTTTTTTTTTTTTTTTTTTTTTAACTTACTGTCTATGGCTGCTTTTATGCTATGACCTAAGAGTTTAAACAATTGGCTTGGAGACTGTATGACCCTCAAGCCTATGATCTTTACTACCTGCCCCTTTAATAAAAAGATTCTTGCTCTTGCTTATGTAAATTTAATGTTTTTTAAGGTCAAAAAGAAAAAAAGATTCTTGCTCTTGACTCTGTTCTGAGGAAAAGGAAGAGTTGGTCTACTGCTGAAAGAAGGGAAGAAAAGCTGAGAAAGTCACTCCTGAAGCTCAGGTTCTCAAAGACCATCTAAGACTGAGGCTGGAAAAGGAGTGTATTAGTTTGTTTTCACATTGCTATGAAGAATTGCTTGAGACTGGGTAATTTATAAAGGAAAGAGGCTTAATTGACTCACAGTTCAGCATGACTTGCTTAAAGGGGGAAACTACCCCCACGATTGAGTTACCTCCACCTGGTCTGTCCCTTGATAAATGAGGATCATGCAGATCACAACTTGAGATGAGATTTCGGTGAGGACACAAAACCTATCATATCAAGGAGAACCAAAAAACTATCTACCTGTACTATGAGCACTGAGAAATAAGTAAGAGCACTACATCTGAGATGAAATTAAGAGAGCTCTTCTGTGGTGCAGAAGAGCAGAGCCTGTGAACACTAAGAGTGGAGCACAGGTACTGAGGAAAACCCTCCAAAACTCTAAATCTTAAATTGAGCACAACATAGTCCACCATCAGTGCAATGAAACCAAATATACTGAAAAGAAAACAACCACCCCAGCTCAATTCCTGACTAGATTGACCAATTCTGCATGCCAGTAGCCTGACAGAAAAAGAGACTTGCCCAATTTGGGACATAAACATCATTTACCTTAATTTCTACTTTTCTTTTTTCATATTCAAACCAAAAATATGAGATGCACACAAAAAAAAGCAAGAAAAAAGGAATACATCTTCAGAATATCAAATAGTCAATAGAACAAGACCTAATGATGACTGAGACATTAGAAATATATAAGATAATTATGATGGATATGGTGAAGGATCTAGTGGTTCAATAAATTCATGAACAATGGGGAATTTCAGCATAGAGATGGGAATTATTTAAAAAAAAAACCATCAAATAAGAATACCAGTAATGAAAAATATGTTATCAGAGATAAGGAATTCCTTAGATAAGCTTATCTGCAGACTGAGTAAAATAGAGGAAAGAATCAGTGACATTGAAAATATGTCAAAAGAAATTATCCAAATAGAAGCACAAAGATTTTTAAAAAGATGGAGGAAGTGGGGGAAAGAACAGTACCTCCCAGAGTTGTGGGGTAATTGTGTTTTTAAAATAGCATAAAAAACCACGAATAGTTAGATATAAATGTAAGAAGAGTTGTGTATGACTTGTGCATGGCAAAGTAGAAAATATAGATGAAATTAAAGAATAACTTTAAAAATGTAGAAATAGACGATGTTCATTGATTGGAAGACAATTTTTTTTTCTCTGTTTTTTTTTTTAAGACAGAGTTTCACCATGTTGGTCAGGCTGGTTTTGAACTCCTGGCCTCAGGGATCTGCCCGCCTTGGCCTCCAAAGTGCTTGGATTACAGGCGTGAGCCACCATGCCCAGCCGACAATATTTTTAAGATATCAAAATTCTCTCTAAATTTATCTATATATTTAGTGCTCTTCCAATAAAATTTTTGGCAGGCTTTTTTCATAGAAATTGACACACTGTTTCTAACATATGGATAGAAATTCAAAGGATTTAGAATAGCCAAAACAATTTAGAATAAGCAGAACAAAGTTGGAGTACTTAACCTATCTGATTTCAAGATTTACTATAAAGCAACAACAATCAGTACAGTGTGGTATTTGTATAAGGATAGACATATAGATGAGCGGAACAGAATGGAAAATCCAAAAATAGGCCTATGTGTTCAGACAAGTCCCCAATTTACAATGGTTAGACATAATTTTTTGACTTTATGATAGTGTGAAGGTGATATGCATTCAGTAGAAACCATTCTTCGAGTACCCGTGTGACTCAATGTTAGATTATTTTGTCCAACTGTAGGCTAACGTAAGTGTTCTGAACACATTTAAGGTAGGCTAGGCTGAGTTATGATGTTTGGTAGGTTAGGTGTATTAAATGCATTTTCTTTTTTTCTTGTACAGACGAGGTCTTACTATGTTGCCCAGGCTGGTCTAGAACTCTTGGGCTCAAGCGATCCTCTCACCTCAGCCTCACAAAGTGCTGGGATTACAGATGTGAGCCACTATGCCTGGCCTTAAATGCATTTTCAATTTATGATATTTTCTACTTATGATAGGTTTATCTATCATAAGTCACAGAACATCTATATATGATTATTTTACCAAGATAATTCAATGAAGGAAAGGATAATCTTTTCAACAAATGGTACTGAAACAACTAGATATACATATGAATACACATACATATATATGTCACATACATACCTACATATGATCATATATATATCCTATATAAATAGGATGAGAGGCCAAATGATGCTCTGAATGAGAATCTCCTTTGCATACATCTGTACACTTATTGGCCATTTGTTTATCTTCTTTGCTGAAGTGTCTGTTCAAATCTTTTGCCTATTTAAAACATTGGGTTGTATGTCTTATTTTTAAGTTGTATTATTTATCTATTCTGTATTTACAAATATTGGCAGAACAGAAACTTTTCCTTTTTTTTTGAGATGGAGTTTTGCTCTTGTTGTCTAGGCCGGAGTGCAATTGTATGATCTCTGCTCGCTGCAACCTCCTCCTCCTGTGTTCAATTGATTGCGCTGCCTCAGCCTCCCGAATAGCGAGGATTATAGGCACCCACCATGGCGCCGTAAGTTTTGCATTTTTATTACAGACAGAGGTTTCGCCATGTTGGCAATGCTGGTCTCGAACCCCTGACCTTAGGTGATCCACCCTCCTTGGCCTCGCAAAGTGTTGGAATTGCATGTGTGAGCCACTGTGCCTGACAGAAACTTTTCATTTTAATGGAGTACGATTGAATTTTTTTTTTTTTTTGAGATGGAGTCTTGCTTTATTACCCAGGCTGGAGTGCAGTGGCACGATCTCGGCTCACTACAACCTTTGCCTCTTGGTTTTCAGGGATTCTCCTGAGTAGCTGGGATTACAGGCACCTGCCACCACGCCTGGCTAATTTTTGTATTTTTAGTAGAGATGGGGTTTTGCCATGTTGGCCAGGCTTGTCTCAAACTCCTGTCCTCAAGTGATCTGCCCGCCTTAGCCTCCCAAAGTGCTGGGATTAGGGGTGTGAGCCACCGTGCCTGGTGTAAAAATATTTTAAAAGGAGGGATCATATAATTGATGTTGTATTTAAGAAATCATTACCTAACTTAAAGTCACAAAGATTTTCTCCTATGTTTTATTCCGGTAATTCTAGAGTTTTAGACTTAACCTTTAGATCAGAATACCTATATCTGACCTCTCCACGTAGCCTGGGTTTTATCAAGCATCGTGGCTAGGTTCTGAAGATGAGCGTCCCCAAAGGACTAGCTGGAAACAATATTGCCTTTTATTGTAACTGCCCAACAGATTCTTCTTGTTCACTGTTCAGATACAGCCAATTTATCAAGGAAGGGGAATTGCAGTAAAGAAAGAGTTGAATGCACATAGAGCATACCAAACAGGAGATCACAGTTTTATTATTACTCAGCTTCTCTGCAAATTTAAAGGCTAGGATTTTTTAAGATAGTTTGACAGGCAGAGGGCTAAAGAAAGGAGAATGCTGATTAGTTGGCCTGGGGATGAAGTAATAGAGAGTTAGAGCTATCCTCGTATGCTAAGTGGCTCCTCAGTGGGGGCCACAAGACCAGAAGAGCTAGTTTACCATTCTAGGTGGTGTCAGCTGATCCATCGAAATGCAGGATGGGAAAAAACCTCAAACACCAATCTCAGGTTGATATGGTTTGAATTTGTGTCCCTGCCCAAATCTCATGTTGGATTGTAATGCCCAGCATTGGAGGAGAAGTCTGGTGGGAGGTGATTGGATCCTAGGAAATATTTCCCCCTTCCTGTTCTCGTGATAATGAGTGAGTTTTCACGAGATCTGGTTGTTTAAAAGTGTGTAGCACCACCCCCTTCAATCTTTTCCTCCTGCTTCAGCCATATAGGACATGCCTCCTTTCTCTTCGCCTTCTACTATGAATGTAAGTTTCCTGAGGCCTCCCCAGCCAGGCTTCTTGTACAGACTGCAGAATCGTGAGCCAATTAAACCTCTTTTCTTTATAAATTACCTAGTCCCAGGTAGTTCTTTATAGCAATGTGAGAATGGACTGACATATAGGTTTTATAATAGTAATGTTATCTATAGTAGTAACTGGGAACGTTAGTGATCTTGCAGCTTCTAACTGCATGACTCCTGAGCCATAATTTCTAATCTGATGGCTAAAATTTATTACTTTACAAAGGTCTGTTTCCCAGGCAAGGAGAGAGTTTGTTTTGGGAGGTGCTATGATCATCTTTGTTTCACAGTTAAACTGTAAACTAAATTTCTTCCAAAGTTAGTTCATTTCTTCCCAGGAATGAACAAGGGCAGCTTGGAGGTTAAAGGCAAGATGGAGTTGGTTAGGTTATGTCTCTTTCACTGTTACAACTTTTGCAAAGGTGGTTTCATTATGACCTGGCATTGGAAGTCATATAGCTTCATATCTCCCATATTCCAGATTTGAGGGGAGGGGAACATCAACCCTACCTCTTAATCGTAGGGGAATCAACATCACATATTAAAAAACATATGTGATTGGCTGGGCACAGTGGTTCACACTTGTAATCCCAGCACTTTGAGAGGCTGGGGTGGGAGGATCACTTGCGCCCAGGAGTTTGAGTCCAGCCTGGGCAACATGGTGATACCCCATCTCTACAAAAAATAAAAAATTTGCCAGGTATGGTAGTGCACACCTCTAGTCCTAGTTACTTGGGACGGTGAGGTGGGAGGATTGCTTGAGCTTGGGAGGTTGAAGCTGCAGTGAGCCATGATCGTGCCACTACACTCCAGCCTGGGTGACAGAGTGAGATCCTGTATCAAATACAATACAATACAATACAATACAATACAATACAATACAATACAATACAATACAATACAATACAATACAATACAATACAATACAATAAAAAGAGTTTGTGAGATGGCACATCCTTTTGTGGCCATCTTGGAAACTATAATCTGCCCCACCATTCTCCAGTTAAAAGAAAAGAGTTGTTTTGTCTTATGCCTTACATTTATTTATGTTTATTTATTTATTTTTATAGGGATCGGGTCTCACTATGTTGCCCAGGCTGGTCTTGAACTCCTGGGCTCAAGTAATCCTCCCACCTCAGCCTCCCAAAATGCTGGGATTCCAGGCATCAACCACCATGCCTTGCCCTCTATCACCAAGAAAAAAGGCATAATATTTGGCTAATCTCTAGATTTTGAAGATTATGCTGCCCCAAATGGTTTGTAAACCATTTACCCTGTGCACTGAAAGGTTGCCACATTTGTTGAAGCCCAGAACAAGGGAAAGCTTTCTAGATAAACAGGTGATTGTGGCAGATTCGACAACTATAAAGAACTCGTGAAGAATCACAACAGAAGCCCCTGTGATCTGGAGGAAAGCTAGGTCCTCTTTGGCAAGTTACTATTATCCTTTTGAGAAATAACTCTTAGCTTGCTAATCACCCTGATAGGAGCAGAAACCCTGATCATTAGGAAACTGGATGATCACGTGACTTTAGCTGCCTATTACAAAATAGTTTATCTTACATGCCAAGTCACAAAGTCCCCAGCAGCACTCCAGAATTAAGTGATAAAGGCATACGCAAGTATATTGAATAGGTTATTTAAATTCCCATGGTGAAATTTCCGCAACACTTCTGACCTACCCTCGGCCTACCTATATGGACTTGTGAGGTAAAGATCTGCATTGATTCAAATTATGTTGTTTGGTCAGGAACTTGTTGGGCTGGATGCAGTGGCCTGTAATCCCAGTTACATGGAAGGCTGAGGCGGGAGGATCACTTGAGGCAAGGAGTTCGAGACCAGCCTGGGCAACACAGTTAGTGAGATCCCATCTCTAGAAAGAAGAAAAAGAGAGAGAGAGAGAGAGAGAGAGAGAGAGAGAGAGAGAGAGAGAGAGAGAGAGAGAGAGAACACTTGCTTGACTGGAAACAAGCCTTGAGAAAGAGGTTTATGGATGGATTCTTAGAATGGGCTCAGATAATG
Organism: Alouatta palliata; assembly: GCA_004027835.1. Lineage (NCBI taxonomy): Eukaryota > Metazoa > Chordata > Mammalia > Primates > Atelidae > Alouatta > Alouatta palliata. The sequence continues at coordinate 7,870 of PVKV010003798.1, read as the reverse complement.
TTATTATTTGTGCCCCACATGAATGGTCACCAGAAGATCCCTACTGTAGATCTTGCTTACTGTAGAAAGTAAGCAAGATGACTTATTCTACAGATAACAGCTAATCCTCCCCAATTACCTCAGTGCTAGGTAAATAATCTATATGTGGCAGAGATGAAAGTGATACTTTGGCTCAATTCTCTTGGTGAGAATTCCTCTCTCTAAGGCTGACCTACGTGACCATAATGAGTGTCTCATCTGTCAGCCATAGCTTTCAATCCTAAACCCCCCAGTGTAGCATCGTAACTGTGATGGTGACCACCTGGTAGCAAGATGACTACATCGGACCTTTATCATGGAAGAAGCATTGATATCCTCATTGGGATAAACACCTATCCTCAATATGTCTTTCTTGCCCAACATGCCCCTTTTCACACCATCACTGTAGACTTATTGAATGTCTTATGAATTGTCATAGATTCTCAGGCCAGGCACAGTGGCTCACGCCTGTAATCCCAGCACTTCAGGAAACTGAACTGGGTGGATCACCTGAGGCTGGGTTTGAGATCAGCCTGACCAACATGGAGAAATCCCATCTCTACTAAAAATACAAAATTAGCCGGGTGTGATGGCACACGCCTATAATCCTAGCTACTCGGGAGGCTGACGCAGGAGAATTGCTTGAATCCGGGAGGCAGAGGTTGTGGTGAGCCATGATCGCGCCATTGCACTCGAGCCTGGGCAACAAGAATGAAACTCCATCTCAAAAAATAATTAAAATAAAAATAAATAAATAAATACATTGTCATAGATTATCATTTGCTACTGACGAAGGAACTCACATTACAGGGGAAAAAAGTAAGGCAACGTGCTAATGCCCATAAGATTTCTTTGTCTTATGACACATCTCATCAACAGAAGCAATAAGTTTACTTATAGAACATGAATAGCCTATTTTTAGTTACAACTCCAGCTGGGAGAAAAAGACCTTGTAACGCTGAATTATGATTCTGCAGTATGGTCTGAAGCAGCAACCATATATGATGATGTTTTTCCTGTAAGTGAGTCAAGTAAACAAGGGTTGAAAATGGGCATGAAGATTCTATTCTCACAATTACTCCAAATGCCCATTCATATAATATTGGCTTCTGCTCTCCCAACTCTGGCTATTTGTGATTTAGAAGATGAGTAAGGCTTCCAGAGCTCACAAAAATGGTTCTATTAGAATAAGAAGTTGAGGTTTCCACCAGTCCATTCTGGGCTCTTTTCATCTGGGGTAAATGGTCCCAGAAGAGATTCCAGTCTTGTCTGGGATGACTGATATTTATTATCAGGGAAAATAAGGATGTTCTGTATAATGGAGGCAGGGAAGGGTAGCAACTAGGAGATTTCTTGGGATACCTGCTTATATAACCAGGCCCAGTGGCTGAAGATACCTACAATCTCATACAGGCAGGAGGATTGCCCCGTTGTGTAAATAAATTTAGTCAGCTGAAGTTAAGGGAAACCTGAAATGGGTAGGGTAGGAGAGACGATAAAATTCAAAATATGACATGCTGACTACTTGCAGCAGTGGTTGCCATAGCGTCTTTTTTGGGAAGTACAGGGAAAAGAGTATGTGTTGTGTGATCAAACTACAGATCGAAGTGGACATTTAAAATTTCTCTGACCATTGAGCATTCAAACTTATTTCCTACTTTGAGAGCAGTTCCCTATTGTGTGAGTCTTGAGAGGTAGTAGGACCCTAACTCTCTCTGCGGAAGTCAAATTTGCCGACTAGTCCTTCCCAACCCCAGCAGCTAGATTTCATGAGCAAGAAATCTAGGCTTGGCCAATCAGACTGGGGACTTGAAATCTAAAATGCATCATGCAAATGGGAAAGAATGGTTAAAATATATTTCCAGTGACAGTGGTTCCAGCACATTGTCTGGCAGTATAGGGCCAGCAGTAGCAGTATCCTAACCAAACTTGGATGTGACCTTGTGGTTCCAGCTGTCTGATTGCCCTTGGCTCCTGCCCTTTTTTTTTTTTTTTTTTTTTTGTTAAGCTTGTTCTTCAGTCTTCCTGTTGATTCTATGAGCTACTTGTTATTTTGCCAATAAATTCCTTTTCCGCTAAAATTAGCCAGTCAGTTTCTATTGCTTGTGACCGAGAATTTTGTCTTTATGCTGCCTTGCTCAAAGTGCTTTGCACTTAGTAGTTACTGAGTAAGCAGTTGTTGAATGACTATGTGGCTATCATTTACACCCTGCTGAAGTATGTTTTCTGTGGAACTAGATCCTTGATCCTATTTCACGTAAGACAGAAGAAAATTTATTTTATGATATATTAATATTTTCTGTAATGTATATATTCTCTAAGACAAATGATTCCAATACAAAATTTGCAAAGCACTGGGAAGGTAGGGGGCCTCTGGCACAATCAAGTGGAGTTTGGGGAAGCAAACACATGACTGAAATCTTTAAATCTATCCTAAGCCAAAGCCTTCCTCCTAAGGGAAGGTCAGCTTGTTTTTCAGCCTGGTATTTGTCCACTGAGCCTTATCCACAGTGAAACTTAAGATGGCAAGCCTCCCGAAGGCTTTACTGGGCCCTGAAAGCTTATGTTCAAGCCTCCTGTTGTCAGGATGTGCTAAGAAGGCTAAAAGGGACTGTTGGCTTCAGGATTTGAGGCTTGAACATTCTTGTACTCTAGGAATATGGTATCTTGTGATAAGTTTTTTTGCTTCATGTTTTCTTCTTTCTTGTTCCCTCCCATCTCCTACAGAACATTATAATCCATTTTTTAAAGTTTTGATTTTTTTTTGTTGTTTTCAATTTTATACCTTATTTTGTTACGTTTGTTCATGGGAAGTGTTATCTCTGATTACCTGACATTGCTTACGTTTTATCTTCCTGATATATTGTGTTTTTTAAAATAGAAATTTATTAATACTTTGATTGTAGACATGGCAATATAAGATAACTTTTTCAAAGTGGTCTAAATGGTTGAAAGTTTCTGTCTGAAATTTGTAACTGAAAATACTCTTATTGGGTAAAGCTTTTGGCATGTCAAAGGAAAGATGATCTTACATGTAATTTACATGCATTGTCACATATTATCTACCTATAATTCATCTGTGGTTCTTTTCACTGCTCTTATCATTTGGTACTCGGAATAGCAATCTATAATAGCGTTTCTAAAAGCATCTAGGAAATTTTCCATCTTGCATGCATATAACATTTAAATTTAACTTTCATGTGGTTCTTAGGTATTATGTTTTGGAAGAACATTATACAGTGCTGTGGTTGTTTTGCTATTAAAGCATTCTTAACTGATTTCCACATCAATAGATTCTGTGACTTGTTGTAATGTAAATAACCCCTAAAGATACAATAAACTAGTGTTCGCTTTTTAGAAAACAGCTCTATCAGTGACTTTTTAAAGACATGAGAAGGCTTATCAACATTATCAATATCAATGCCTTCCAGATTGTATGCATATCTTTACTCTTGGAAAAGCTTTGGTGGATTTAGCCTTTAACATTCCTGCAGCAACCAGATCTTAAACAGCCTCATAACATATTCAGGCTCAAATTTTTTTCTGCTTGTTTGTCTGGGGTCTTGCTGACTGCAGACTCTAGCCTCCATTAAGGCAGGGGCAGCACCTGTCTTGTTCATTGCTGTGTCTCTAGCATTTAGCACAGTGCCTGGCATATGTTATATTCTTGATGTGTTTTTGAAACCAGTGTATGAATATCAATTGGCTTAACACTTCCGTTTTGTATAGAGAGCCAGTATGACATGGACTCACCTATTTGATACAGGTTTCCTTAAGGTCCCTAGCTTACTTTAGCCTGACTCACTTCCTCATAGCCTAGAGGTATTGCTGATATTCTCTGAGTGCCAATGCGCTGATTCCAGACCATTTTGTTTGCTTATCACGTAAAGGTTTTTTTTCATTGAGCTCTATACCAACCCATTGGTATTATTATTATTATTATTATTATTGAGATGGAGTCTTGCTCTGTCATCCAGGCTGGTGTGCAGTGGCGTGATCTCGGCTCACTGCAACCTCTGCCTCCCGGTTTCAAGTGATCCTCCTGCCTCAGCCTCCTGAGTAGCTGGGATTACAGGTGTGCACCACCACACCGGCTAATTTTTGTATTTTTTGTGGAGACAGGGTTTCTCCATGTTGGCCAGGCTGGTCTCGAACTCCTGACCTCAAATGATCCGCCCATCCCAGTGTTCCAAAGTGCTGGGATTACAGGCATGAGCCACTGCATGGGGCCTTTGGTATTATTTCCTACCTTCCTCATCAGCATCTTTTTCTTAATCCTCTACATTCATTTAGACTTTTGGTCTTGGCTCATTGTCTTTCAACCTTACCTTAAGGCCTTCATGAATGACCCTTCGACTACTTTAGTCTCATTGCTCTGTGCCTACTTAATGCTTAGGGCCTTTACTTCCTCTCTGCATTGGCAACTCAGCTTAGATTGATCTCTCAGCTTTGTGCCCAACTGGAACAAACTGATAATTTCACACATTAGTCTCCTTCTCTCCAAACATGTCCTCCTACTCTGCTAGTTATCTCACTCTCTATTTCTATAGCCCTACTCTCTGAAAGATGCTGTAGTATCTTCAGTCTCTTGATCCCTCTCCTTCAAATCTGGTGGTTCTCTCTTATCGTTACTTTCTTACCATCTAGTCCAGACCCCATGGATCTCACTTCTATCACTCTCCTACCAGCAACCTCAATTCTCCCTACATTGTCAATTCTTTTCGGCACACCTGCAAGCATGTAGTTCTGAACTCATCTACTCATCTGCCTTTTATACTCCTTCACCCAACCAGAATGAGTGGTACTGGGAAAAATGATCACATAAAATTTAGGAATTAGGACCTCCACAATTAGAAGAATCCAATCTTAGCTATGTTCTCAAATCCTATATACTCCTTATCAGCTCTCCATTTTCCTTTAAACTCTATTTAAAAAGTTTACTTATGGGGTTGGACGCGGTGGCTCACCCCTGTAATCCCAGCACTTTGGGAGGTCGAGGTGGGTGGATCACCTGAGGTCAGGAGTTTGAGACCAGACTGGTCAATATGGTGAAATCCTGTCTCTACTAAATATACAAAAATTAGCCAGGCATGGTGGTGGGATCCTTTAATCTCAGCTACTTGGGAGGCTGAGGCAGGAGAATAGCTTGAACCCAGGAGGTGGAGGTTGCAGTGAGCTGAGATCGTGCCATTGTGCTCCAGCCTGGGCAACAAGAGTGAAACTTTGTCTCAAAAAAAAATTTTTTTTTAACTTTACTTGTTTTTTTAAAGTCTCTTTCCTCACTTTTATTTTGTTTTTTTATTTCAATAGATTTTGGGGGAACAGGTGGTGTTTGGTTACAAGGTTAAGTCCTGTAGGGAGATTTCTGACATTTTGGTACATCCATCACCCTCTCTCCTCACTTTTAAAAAATGACAGTGCTTACTTCCTATGTTACAGAGAAAGTGGAAGCTATTGGAAAGGAAGTTTCCTCAATCCCTTCTTCCTGACATGTCTTTCCTCTCAAACACAAAGGCATCTGTTTCTAGTACATGTTTCTCCTTTGCTCTTCTTCTAGTTAATGCAACGAAGTACTTGGGACAAAACGCTGTCTCTTCAGGGGCTGTGTTATCTCAATTATCTCCTCTTTCCTTCTGGTTCTTGTGCTTGGCCTATAAACTTTATCAAAGTCACAGCCATTTAAAATGTGAAATACCAAAGTACTCCCCCCACACCCCTATCTTTTTCCTTCTTTTCATAGAAAAGCTTGACATCTCTACTTCCTTGTCACTCTGTACATTTTATTGTTTTTATTTTTTTTTGTTTCCAGACAGAGTCTTGCTGTATCACCCAGGCTAGAGTGCAGTGGTGTAATCTCGGCCCACTGCAACCTCTGCCTCCGGGATTCAAGCAATTCTCCTGCCTCAGCCTCCCTAGTAGCTGGGATTACGGGCACGTAATGCCTAGCTAATTTTTCTATTTTTAGTAGAGATGGGGTTTCACCATGTTGGCCAGGCTGGTCTTGAACTCCTAACCTCATGATCCACCTGCCTTGGCCTCCGAAAGTGCTGAGAATACAGACGTGAGCCACCACACCTGGGCTACTTATTTATTTATTTATTTTTAGAGAGGCATCCACCATCATAACATCCAAACTTCTTTTGCTAAGGTCATCAGTGTCTTCTTAATTTCCAAAGCCAATGGTAGCTTCTCAACACTTACCTTCCTTGGTTTTGTTTGCTTTATTTTTGATACTGTTAACCACTCTCGGGAAACTCTCTTCTTGGTTTCTTATTATACTAGTCTTTCCTCATCCCCCTCCTAATTCTTTTAGAATCCTTCTAGGCTCTTCTGTCTGCTTTTCAAATATTGATGTTCCCTAAGATTTTACCCCCAGGTCTCTTCTTCTCTCACTCTATGTTTGCTCCCTGGAATAGTCCCTTCTGTAACCAGAGCTGCAATCACCTGTATATCAATGATACCCAAATACAGAGGACTGACTTGTTCTGAGGGGGTTAGAATCGAAAGTCAGTGTGAAAGGCAAAAATAAAACAGAGTTAAAATTATCTTTGAAAATCTTTAAAATTTTCTCTAAAATACTGTATACAAGATTTTGAATGTATATACTATCAATCAAGAAATCCTACACAGCCAGTTTTCCTCCGCGATTGGAACAGAAGGTTGTTTCTTTAGTTAAACGCCAGATGAAGTTGTTGGCTTGCATTTAGCGGCCATGTTATAAGAAAAATATGTTTTTGTTTTTTGCCAAATGCATATAGTAGAGTTAATATAAGTTAAGTAAGCATAGGAGATAACTCCAGGGTATATATTTTCAGCTTGACCCCTTCTATGAGCTCTGGACTTATGCACTAAACAACTGTCTACTGGATATCTCCTTTTGGATATTCGAATCCAGACTGTTTTAATTATATTTCTGAAAGCTGAAGAAATGAGATACCCACATTGCATTTAGCAAAGGCATTTATTGAAAGGATACAGGGATGTGACATGGGTGCAGCACACATGCAAAGTGTTTTCATAACGTCTTGACTCATGCCCTTATTCCAGGCAGATGTCCTCTAGCACTGCCTAGCTGTCCACACCCCAGTCTTCCTGCCTGGGGCTTTAGGCAGCTTCAGCTTTGTGGAATCTCTAGGCCAAGCATCACACTAGCTGGTAACCTCAGTCTGAATGAGACAATAGAATTCATAAGAATCTGGGAGAGCACTGCAATTCTTTAACTGTGGTCTTTTCAAATGCTATACTTCACCTATTGGCTGCTACATCACTCTCTGGACCATCGTCATGAGGATCTTATGACCAATTAGCTAAGTAAAATCCAGCATGTCCCCATTGACCAGACTAAACATCTTACTTTTACAAGCAGGGTGTGTTATGTGTATTAAGAACCGATATCAGAGTTAAGTCTATGAGGTGATGCATGTTACCTCCTCTTTATCAGACACATCCAATAGCATAAAAGATTAAAACTATTATAGCATGAAACAGTTAAACATTACATAAAAATGTAGCAACATTCCTAACTGTGGGATGTCTCACTCCAAATTCAGCATTCTAACAGCATGTAATTTTATTATATTTTATTTATTTATTTATTTTTTGAGACGGAGTTTCGCTCTCGTTACCCAGGCTGGAGTGCAATGGCGCTATCTTGGCTCACCGCAACCTCCGCCTCCTGGGTTCAAGCAATTCTCCTGCCTCAGCCTCCCGAGTAGCTGGGACTACAGGCACGTGCCACCATGCCCAGCTAATTTTTGTATTTTTAGTAGAGACGGGGTTTCACCATGTTGACCAGGATGGTCTCGATCTCTTGACCTCGTGATCCACCCGCCTCGGCCTGCCAAAGTGCTGG
>PVKV010003797.1:0-138289 GCA_004027835.1 Alouatta palliata | reverse complement strand
AAAAGGCTGAGGAAAATGAGCAGGGCTCAGGGAAACACACAGAAACACAAAAAAAAAAACTGAGGAAAATGAGCAGGGCCCAGGGAAACACACAGAAACACAAAAAAACTGAGGAAAATGAGCAGGGTTCAGGGAAAAACACAGAAACACAAAAAGGCTGAGGAAAATGAGCAGGGCCCAGGGAAACACACAGAAACACAAAAAAACTGAGGAAAATGAGCAGGGCCCAGGGAAAAACACAGAAACACAAAAAGGCTGAGGAAAATGAGCAGGGCTGCAGTTGCACATGTGCGGCACTGCTTAAGCAGCACACGTGCAATTGGAACCCCAGAAAAAAGGGAGGAAGGAAAAATATCTGAAGAAATATTCAGTGACATTTCCTTAAATCTGATGAAAAATCTATACGAGGTAAAACGAGGTTAAACGTCCCTAATCCAAAATGCTCCAAAACCTGTGCACCAACATGATGCCACAAGTGGAAAATTCCACACCTGACCTCGTATGACAGGTCCCAGTTGAAACACACTCAAAGCTTTGTAACATGCATAGAATTATTTAAAATATTGCATAAAATTTCCTGCAGGATAGATGGATAAAGTATATATGAAACAAAAATGAACTCCATGTTTAAACTTGGGTCATGTCCCCAAGATAGCTCATATATACACACACATACATATACACATACTATATATATGTGTGTTTATACACATACACACACACACACACACACACACACACACACACACACACACACACATATATACATATATTCCAAAATCTCAAAAATAATCCAAAATCAGAAACACTTCTGGTCCCAACCATTTCAGATAAGGGATACATAACCTGTTCTCACAGATGCAAGAAGCTCAGTGAAACCCAGGCAGAAGAAACATAAAAATAAATAATCATATAGCTGAAAACAAGAGACAAAGAGAAAACCTTAAAGTGGCCAGAGGTGGCAAAAATGCCAGATTACATACAGAGGGACAAATTTAAGAATGACAGCAAACTGATCTTCAGAAACTATGCAAGGCAAAACACAGTGGAACAACATTTTAAAAAGGAGAAAAAAAGGTCAACCTAGAATTCTATAAGCAATACAACATCTTTTCAAGAATGCAGGTGAGATAAAGGCTTTTCATCAAAAAACAAAAACAAATGCATGACAATTCAGATACCAGCAGACCTGCACTTGACAAATGATAGTACAAATTTTCAGGTATAAAAAAAATGATACCCAGTGGGAACTAGGGTCTACACAAAGGAATGCAGATTTCAAGAAACAGCAAATATGCAAATAAATGTAAATTCTGGGTTTTTAAAATCTCTTTAAAAGTAAACTGACTGCCCAACATAAAAATGGCAACACTGTATTTTGTAGTATATTACATATGTAGCAATAATGCAACAAAAAAGGGGATGAGAAAAATGAAGCACACTTTTGTTAAGGTGCTTATTCTGCACACGAAGTTGTACTATATCACGTGAATGTAGACTGTGACAAGCATAAGCTAAGTATGCACATTAGACACCCTAAAGCAACCAGTAAAAAAGAAGAGAGATGGCTAATAAGCCTATAGTGTAGACAGAATTTTAAGTTGGAATCATTAAAAAACATGTCCAAATGATTGAAAAGAAGCTGTGGAAGATGGAGGAACAGCAAAAAGAACAAATCGGTGAGCAGATGGACAGCAGGATGGTATACCTAAACCCAACCACATTAATAATTACACTGAATGTAAACGGTCTAAGTGCTCCAGTTTTACAAAGATACTGTCAGATTAGATTTTTTAAAGCAAGAAACACAACTGTGTTGTCTACAAAAAACACATGTTAAACGTAATGGCAGGAATAGGTTATGCGTAAAAGAACGGATAAACAGTTACCACAGAAACATTAATCAAAAGAAAGCTGGAGTGGCTATTCTAATATAAAATAATTTCAAAACAAGCAATATTACACCAAAACTAAAGAAGGTCATTTCATAAGGGTAAAGGTTAATTCCCCATGAGGATGTTAAAATTCTAAACACGTATGCACCTAATGAAATCACGTAGAACAGATGAAGCAAGAGTCAACAGAACTGAAAGGGGTAATAAACAAATCTCCAGTGATAGCTGGAGATGCCAATACTCCTAATAATTTTTAGAATAGGGAAACAAAAAATCAATAAGGATATAGAAGACCTGAACAGCATTATCAACAAACTTTACCCAACTGACATTTAAAGACCACTCCATCCAAGAACCACCGAGTATACACTCTTTTCAGGTGTACACAGACATTCACCAAGGTAAATCATATTCTGGGACATAAAACAACTCTCAACAAATCTAGGAGAATTGAAATCATAAAAGGTATGTCCTGTGACTACAAGGTAACTCACCTACAGATCGATAACAGAAAAATACTGGGAAAGTCCCCAAATATTTTTTAAATCCCCAAATTCTTGGAAATTAAATGACCTACTAACAAATAACCCATGCGTTAAAGAAGAGACCACAAGGGAAATTGAAAAATATACCACTCTGAATCAAAACGAAAACACAACATGTCTGCCTGTGAGCACACCCACAGCAGTGCTGACAGAGACTTCTTTGCATTAAATGTTTTCATGAGAAAAGAAAGGACAGCCTAATGATCTAAGCCTCTACCCCAGAAAACTACAAAAAAGAAATCAAACTGAAAGTAAGCACAAGAAAGAAATAATAAACAGTAGAAATCAATAAGACAGAAAAAAGAAAGATCAAGTAACAGCAGTTGGTTCCTGAAAAGAAAATGGATAAACCTCTAGCCAGACCAATTAGCCAAAAAAGGGGACAACGTAGAAATTACCGATACCAGGAATAAAAACAAGGACACGACTCAGAATCCCACAGATATTAAAAGGATAATAAAGGAACATAAAAATAACTTTAGGCCAATAAATTCAACAAACTTAGACAAAATGGTCAAATTCCTTGACAAACACAAAATCCCAGAAAGTCACTCACGAAGAAATAAATGGCCTGAATAGCTGTATAGCTGCTGAAAAGCTGAATTCATAGTTAACGTCATTTTCACAAAGAAAACTTCAAACCCAAATGGCTTCACAGGTAAATCCTACAAAGCATTTAAAGAAGAGACAATGCTAATAGTACACAATCTAACCAAAACATAGAAGAGGCCTCCTTTTATGAGTGCAGGATTGCCCTCTTCACAAAGCAGACAGACGCCCAGGAATGCTGCCGACCAACACCGCTCATGAACACACACACAAATCCTTAAACGTATCAACAAGTTAAACCCAGCAATCTATGAAAATAGAAATCCATCAAGTCCAGGTGGGCATTTAACTAGGAACACAAAATTGGCTGAATACATGGAAACCAATGAGAATGTTATTCACCATATTCACTGCGGAAAGGAGTAAAATGTCCCCCATCTGATAAAGGGCACCTACACAAACCTACAGCTGACCACACACCACACAGTGAAAGACAACGCAAAAGCCATGGTGAAGAAAACTGCGGACACCTCCTCAACAGCCAACATAATGACACCAAACTCTAGGAAGACGGCCCTCACGGTCAGGGCAGCGACAGGCAGGTTCACTTCAGAATGTCCTGACGAAGCAATCGAACTTGCCAACTGTACTAAATCTTGACCCTTTCTAACATTCTGTGACCCAATGGGGAGCGCAGCAAAGCACTTCTGCCACAAACCAGAGTGACGGTGCCACCAGGAGGGCTCCAAGCGTGGCAGGGACTACTGATGAACTCAGCGACTTCATTTCAGAACAGCTTCACTAGTGTGAATGACTCACAAACTACGGTTATTCAGACTGGTATGTCTGGCAGATGTTTTCTCAACAATGAACAGTGTGCACCTGTAATTAACACAACTGACAGTATGTGCTGCTGAAGATACATAAAACGGGAACTGCCTTTTTAAAAGATGTTTCTGTAGAGATGGGGATCTTGCTATATGGCCCCGGCTGGTCTCTAACTCCTGGCCTCAAGTGATCCTCCCACCTCCACCTCCCAAAGTGCTGGAATGACAGTCATGAGCCACTGCGCCTAGTCAGAACTTTGAAGTGATGATTAAAATTGTAGAATACTGGTACCCAGAACCACGACTTCCCAATACTAAATGACTTTTCTAAGGAGAAAAGCGATGATATTAGCAAATATTATTTTTAGTACTGTATTACGAAACATCAACATTTGGAAGATCTGTGTAACACAATGAAGCAACATTTTCCACAGGGCCCATGAAAGGCGTTAGAAAATCACGTTAGAAAATCACTCAAAGTGCAAGGCATACTAATGGATTTTACCGTCACAGAGAACAAAAAGTTCACAGAGGGGGTCTCGGACTGCACACTGCTACAAACCCTCAGGAAAATACCACTTGCGCAGTGCTGAGGTAGTGTCAAAGGGAGATATCCTCAACTATTTGAGAAAGCTATTAAAACACTATTCCTTTTTCCAGTTACTTACCTGAGCGAGGCCAGATGCTCTTGATGTGCTTCGACCCAAACAACATATCATAACAGACTGAATGAAGAGGCAGACAGGCAGGAAGAAAAATGAGGAAGCGGAAGCCAGCTGTCTTCCATTCATCCAGACATTATGAAGTTTTAAAAAATGGAAACTGAGAACATTTCTCACTAGATTTTTTTTTATGGAAACTATATCTACTTTTTATTTTAAAATGTTATTTATGCAAAAATGTAATAGGCTTATTGTTTAAATGAATTAATATTTTTAAATTTCTTAATGTTAATTTCTAATGGGGTAAGTATTAATATACAACTCACATAATCTCTTTGGGATTCCTCATAAGTTTTAAGTACGCAAAAAGGCTCTGAGACCAAACAGTGTGAGGACCCCCAGCAAGGAAGGCAAACAGAGACCCCACTCCCACCACTCCACCCCCATCCCTACCCCTCCAAAACATGGAGACGGCCCTTTAGGGACCTAATCTCCCCATCCACAAACATGAGAACAGAGAAACACATGCGTGTCCTTCGTCGAAGGAGGAACATAAGGGTCCTTGTCTGCCCTCATTCTCCCTTTCTTCATAAAAGCTTTCCACCACCTCCACTCTGCCACCATCACTCACACAAACTTTTCCACCAAAACGTGACTTATTCTCTTTGAGAGATGTTCTCATAAGAATCCACTCAAGAACTTTTCACTATTTTACCTTAAAGTTGGAAAAAACTAGCAGAATACTTTGGCACAACAAGTCAGTGTATGACTACATTTCCATATGAAAACATTTAAAATACATCAGATTTTTGGTCAAGATGAAAGACAAAAAAAAAAAAATCAACCAATCTATTCTAATTGGGTTCCCATGGTAACTGTACAATTGGGTTTTTCAATATAACATCCCCAAGGCCCAATGCACACTTGTAAAATATACTTCCAACAGCCTGAATTGTTTTTACATTACAGCACTCCCAGGAAGATCAATTATTATACGTCCCCACCCTAACTATTAGTGGCAGGAGATGTTAACACTATTTGCCATATTAACATAACTCATGTAAGGAACACTACATATCACAATAATTATATAAAACTAATCATACACTTCAGATTCATCAAGCATGTTCTGGGTAATAAACCCATACAACTGCTGTCACAGAACCAGGTTTATGAAATGTAAGAAATCACACCCAACTACAGACCAAGCCATTATGCCTCTCTTATTGATTTCAAGGATAAACAGAATCAATCATTAATAATTACATTATAAGATGACCCTCAAGGTTAACCATATTCTTAGAGACTCTCGGTATGGAACTGAACAACAGACATAGCTGTGCTAATAAATAAAAGATAAGGATTCAAATCCACACTTTAAATATTAAGAGCACTAGAGAAATCATAGCACATGCCGTAAGCCAGGACTCTGGCTTTACCTGTACTCACCACAGCATCCTCTCCCTGCACAGCAGGCCCCCCCAAAACCTGATTCCAGGGGCACAGTGCCAGCCTGCACAGCAAGAGCACAGCCAGCCAGAAGTGGTGGTATGGCCAGAGCTTAGGAATGACAAGATCCAACAGGAAAAAGCTGACAGTTTGAGTTTCCTTTGCAACAATCATAAAATCCCTATGAACTTTACACATTTTGCACATCTACAACCCACAAGACAAATTGGTGAGTCTGAAGTAACTTTAACCTTTTCTATCTACCTTTCCTATGGTCCCCTCATCAGTAGCCACATAAACCAATTTGGTGAGGTGTGGGCCAGTGGGGCTTTCAGCAAGAAATATCTTGCAAGGTCCCTAAATCAACAGAGACCTCCAAACAGACTTGAGAGCTATCTTAGCCTGAGAAGCAGCAAACAGCATGGTTCTGAGAGCTCTAGCTGGTGTCTAACCAGATGACCACATGCTGTCCCATGAACCAGGCCAGATTAAAATGTGTAAAGTGACCAATCTGAAGAGGAAAAAAAAAATCAACCAACAAAAACATCTGAATGACCCTGTAGAGACTGGCTTAAGAAACCCGGTCACGCGGCATTTGAGCTGGTCTCTCCTTCCCGTCAGGGTGTGGGTTCCTCTACCACTTACCAGAGCATGCCCACCCAGGCCAGGACAGCACCAGGCATTTCCAGGGTCCACCGGCCTCCGGGCTCTCCTGTCTTGCCTGCCATACCCTTTCTGGTGAGGGTTCCTTTTCTGGCTTGCAGACAGCCACCTCCTTGCTGTGTCCTCACATGGGGCAGGAGGGAGAGGTCCTTCCTTTCTCTTCTAAGAAAACAGATCCTTTCTTTCTCTGCTAAGGCCACCGATCCCAGCAGCGCAAGGGCCACACTCCTGTGACGGAGCGTCAATTTCCTGCTAAAGGCCCTGTCTCCAAATACAGCCAAACTGGAGGTCAGGACTTCAGCCTACGAATCTTGGGGGCACAGTTCAGTCCACAGCACCCTGCGTCCAGCATGCTTTGCTGGGCCTTCTAGCAAGTAGAAGCCACACACCAGGCCCTGGAGAGCATCCAGTCTGGCATCCCCCCATCAAGAGATGGAAATGATACAAGTAGAAAACAGTGACATGCGAAGGGCCCCTGAGAGGGAGAGATCATGGGGGCTGAAGTAGCTTCCGGAAGAAATGAGAGTGGGGAGGATTCAGAGAGGGCAGCAGAGCATGTCTGTGTGGGGCTCAGGTCGGAAGAGGTTCCCAGAGGATAGAGCAGAGGCAGCTCTGGGAAGAGAGGGAGGGACACAGGTCCCCCACTCACCCACCCTCAGGGCAGAGCACAGATGCAGAGACCCAAGACAGAGGCCCAAACGCAGGAGGCCAGCATTGCCAGGGTCCCCTGAACCCACAGACTTGCCTGGCCTGTGAGAGGAGTCCACAGGCGGGGAGGCTGTGAGGCCCACGCAACTGGCTCTCACCGTCTGTGCCAGTGCCCAGCTCAAAACCATTTCTGGTCCTCGCTAAGTCACTCAGTCTAGGGTGGGTTTAACATTTCCAGAAGTTTCCCAGGTGCTGCAAGGATAGAAGAGAGAGGCGGTATGGGTGTGCAGGGGACCCTGAGTTGGGAGGGTCCCTGACCACTTGTGGCAGGATGCATGGGACAGCACCCCCTCCAGCCAGCCATTCAGCCCCAACGTGGCCTTGGTCCCAGAGCTGACTCTCCTACCTGGCCACTCCCAGCAGCCTGGCAATGGGACCCAGCATCCCGACTCACGCCAGCTAAACCAGAGTAGTGTGAGCACCCAGGAACCCCAACAGACCGTGGAGCCAGCAGGGCCCCAGGCAGCGCTTCCCCCAGGAGCTGCAGGATTCTGGGAACCCAGGACACCCCTGAAGATCATGGAGCTGCTTCTCCCCTACTTCCCTCCAACCAGCACGCAAGTCTTCCATCTTTCCAAGAAGCCATCTGCTGCAACTGTCCTGACCTCACAGCTGGGCGAGAAGCGTCTCAGGCCCAAAGAAGGGAAGTCTTACAAGCAAAAGATCCCCACACCCAGAAGAGAAAAATGACTGAGGAAGTGAGAGCCATGACCCCAGAGGCTTTCTGGAGTGAAAAACAATCCAGAAAATGCAACAAGGACAGCAGGGGCCACGTCCAGCTGAAGGGAAATGACCCAAGCTCTGGGAGACGTTCTCATTACACCTATAGCAAAATGTAACAGGAAGGCTCGCAAGCCCACGCTTCCGGAGAACAAACACAGAAAATCAAACCACTGCCTCTGCCTCAAGGCCCAGGTGGACTCAAGCTAGTGGCAAAGGGACAGCAGTGATGCCCAGGAGGACCCTGTAATGAGAGCTGAAGGGAGGCAGGGGCCATCTGCCCCAGTCTGCCTGGGATAACCCCATTTTAGCACTGCCGCCTGGCACATGGTTGGTCACCCATGAGCATGGTCACAGATCGTGGCTCTCCAAAAGCCTTTCCACTTGCTGTGCAGAGGATGACCACGGGGTGGTTAACTGTGGCCAAGAGGGTGGAGAACGTTGAACTTACCTTCAGAACCTGTGCATTCCTTCTGAGGAACGGTTCTTCCTTATTTCAGAAGTGGCACTATGGGAGCGGCCTCCCCAGCAACCTCCTGTGTCCCGGTGAGGACCCCCTCCTTGCCCACATCGCCCGCCCCTCGGGCTGGCCTGGGCTGGAGACTGATGGCCGGCAGAGGCACGGGGAGTGTGCTGATCAGCCCACACCCAACACGACCACAGCATCCATCTGACTCGACAGCTTAATCTGATGATAACACAATGCTGACAGAAACGAATTTTTCTGCACAATAAAGAATAGCACACATGGGCTTTTCGTGGGATAGCTAGCTAAATTCAGTCGCTTTTAGAAATATATCATTCCTTTTCTTTGCCCATTATTCTAGGAACTTCCACTTGAGCGTTAAAGGCCTCACTCATATGAGCCACCGCATCCGCCGTGCCCCATCTCTCATGCACCGGGCTGAGTGCAGCACACACTTTCTCCTCTGATGCCCGTCACCCAGACACACACAGTCCAGCCCTGCTGGCATGACTTTAGACCACAACTGCAGGAGGCTGAGACCCTGGCTTTAACACTCCTAGAGTCAACCCGGGCCTGTAACAGCAGCCTCAATGCCCCCTGTAACCCCCTCTAGGACTTCTCATCTGTGTGCTTCCAACACACAGACCTGCAGCCACCCATGCCCCCGACACTCTCACTCCTCCCCCGGAGCCTCCTCCCCAGGCCTTCAGTGTGGCTACCACCTCTCACTCTTCCAACCTCCACTTAACAGTCACTTTCTTACAGAGGCCTTCTTCAGCGTCTTCAACCACTTACCAAGGCCCCCAACCAAGGCAAAGCTCTTCACCTCATTCCGTCTGGCCAGCCCTCACCAGAACCTACAAAATGTGCGTGTGTGACAAGCACGTCTCCCCGCCATACAGGGAGCCCCTTGAAGACAAGGCCGCTGTGAGTTCAGGCCCTGGAGGAAGCCCAGCCACCCTTGTCAATCTCTGCTGCCCAGGGGCACACTCAGCCACACCAGCCCACAAAATGCGTCACGGTGTTTAAGGAAACTCGGCCCCAGCATACACTATTTGTAATTTACCTTCTGATGTGACTGTACCCCTAACACCTGACAGTTTAGTTTTTAAAATTCCACGACTCCTGCAGGACGTATGGGTGAACACTGACAGGGCCAGGCTGGGGTAGGAGTCTGCGTCTGCCAGTACTGAGCCTGGGTCCACTGGTACTGAGCCTGGGTCTGCCAGTACTGAGCCTTGGTCTGCCGGTACTGAGCCTGGGTCCGCTACTGCCATCCCCACCTGAACATGCTGCAGCCCAGCAATCTCCTGCCTCAGAACCCAGATGCCAGGCAGGGCAGAGGTGTTTACCTTCCCAAAGCCAGCTTCTTTTCTCTGGCTTCCCTCACACAAAAAGCAGACACACCAAGGCTTTCCTCTCTCTAAATAAGAAAAGCAATTCTAAACTGAGTCACTCATAACCACACTCTCGGACTTCCCGCCTGCTCTGCTCTACCAGAAGCCACCAAGGCTGATCCCAGCTATATCTCCTGGAACTGTCCCTGCCCTGCCAGGCCTGCTGCCACCCATCTCCCTCCTCTCCGTCATGCAGCCCTCCATCAGCCACGTGACCTTCTATGGGAGGCACTATCAGCCTGGTGTCCCCCCTCACCAGGCTCTCAAGCCCCTCACCCAGGGCAGCATTTGGGCTCCCAAGGCCCTTGCCCCGCCGGCCAGCACTGCCTTCCAGTGCAGCCCCACATGCCTGCCAGACCCTGCTCAAACTGCGGCCAGGTCCCCAAATGCACCTGCACCCACAGTCCCACTGCTCTGCTCACAATGCCTAGCCCTTGAGGCACATGGAGAAACCTGACCGGTAGCCCCAGTCCCGCAAACGTTTCAGAGGGAATCAGGCCCGGGTTCCTGGCCTGAAGGGACATGGTGAAGCGTGTGCACAGTCCTGGGACATGGCTGGCTCTCTGCATGCTCCCATCTTTCCTCTGGCCCCACCGCCCTGGGCACTCCACTGTCTAGTGGGATGTGAGGTAGGCTTGAACGATCATGCACAAGGCACACACAGGGATGGCTTTGCCATCCCCTCATCCTCACTGCACCCAGCCTCGGCAACGGCTGTCTGCCTGCCTTGATGGGGTCCCCAATGCCTTCAGGCAGGAATGCACTTGGGCACATTGCTTTTCGCACAATGCTAAAGACAACACTTGGTCACAATGATGTTCAGAAAACTTTAGCTACGTAAACAGGTATGCCCTCTCTTGCCCCTTAATGGACTTCTAACAGTTTCTCAGGCTCATCATTGCAGAGACAGCCTGGCACAAATGGTTATGGGTCTGTACTTGGTTATCAAATAAATCTAGGTTGAAAAAAAACTCTACCTCTATCCCAGGAGACCTGTGCAAGTCACTCAAACTCTCTGAGGCCCAGGTTCCTCATATGCAAAACAAAGATACTCACAGTGTCTCCTCCTTCACAGTCATCGTGAGCATTTCCTAAGCTGGCCTGCACAAAGGTAACAAGCACAGCATGCCCCGAATAACTACCAGGGTGAGCTGAGCCATGGCATGAGATAATAAATACCAGGGTGAGCTGAGCCATGGCATGAGATAATAACTAACTACCAGGGTGAGCTGAGCCATGGCATGAGATTAAGGAGACACCCAAAATAAAAATAAGACCCACTTCCATAGACACACACAATACTGCAGACTTTCTATTTTTGACCAAGCTTACCCAGTGGACCTGCGTTACCCCTCAGTGCTGTGGTCGGAATGGCCGTCACACATGGGAAAATACTGTCACATGCTGGTGTCACTGCTGGTTCCTGGCCACTGCCATCGTGTCGGATCCTGTGTCGGTCCTTTGGGAAGTTCCTTCACTTTAACTGACTACTAATGTCAAGGCTCCCAGACAGTGTCTCGGGCTGTCAGCAACTGCCAAGTGCCCCTAGCAGCAGGCTCAAAGCCCACCTGCCTGCTCTAGGCCGGCGTGGCACACCTGAACCTTCAGAACGCTGCCAGCTGGGCAGAACATCGGGAGGCTGGGCACAACATCGGGAGGCTGGGCAGAACATCGGGAGGCTGGGCAATCCTGCAGCACTCGATAATGTCTACTGTGAGAAAGTAGAAACAGGTGGCAGGGCCAGTAGCCTCCTTACAGACAAAAGGATTTCAGAGACCTAGCAAATGAATATGGAACCACCTTCTGCTCCACACAAAGCTCTGTGACCTTCTGGAACCTCAGACACACCAGAGGTCACAACTGTGGCCAAGTGACCCCGACCTCTAGTCCTGCCTCCACCAAAAACGGAGCGACTCTGCATCCACAAACACCAACTGCCTTCACTCAGGCCTCCCCAGTGCCAGGCCTCCTTCTGGATGGGAACTGTGCTGGCCCTACTTTTGGAGAAACCTGGCCTTGAAAGGTTCAGTAACTCTGCTCAAGGGCACAGGACTGTAACTCGTGGGTTCAGGTCCAAACAGAAGCCGGTCTGTTTCCAGAAGGTGCACTCCTGACCACCGTGCACACGTCCTCGGTGAGGGCTCGGGTGTGTGCAGACCTGCGGAATACAGATCCGTATTGGACTGAAGGAAAATGAGGGCTCGAAACGGTTCGTCCCCGTCTTCTCATTTCACCCTCCCATGAGACTTAGCTCCAGATTAAAATTTCTACCCATGGAGTGCTTTTTACTTTTTAAAAATACGGATTTATTGTCTCATGTGCTTATACATATCCTAGTAGACAGAATAGGCATGATCGTCCCCACCCAATAGACGAGGAGGTGCCCGGAGGGCTAAGCGCTGCCCAGGGTGACCCAGCTGGGAAACAGCATCGCTCCCACACACGACACTGGCACTTCCCGTAGAAAAGCTCCTTGAGATCCACAAAATGGATTCAGCTGTGCCTCTGAAAGTTAACCCTCACCTGAGACCAGGAAAATGCTTTGACCCAGAGGGGGATGAAAACAAGACAACCCTCTCCAAAGGAAAGAGGGAGTGAAATATGACATGGCTGTCCCTGTTCATGCTTCACATTTGTTGGTAAAATGAATGGCAAAATTTTGGTAACATCTGCATCTTTTGTCATAACTACAAAACCAAAACTTGAATGCTATGTCAGGTTTGCATTTCGAAGAGATTCACATGCCTCTCAAGAGTTACAAAACCGTACACAGACCCATATGCACAGACAACCTGCAGTAACGCCAGCTGCCAATGGATCCATCTGGAACGGGGACTCAGAGCTTGCCTGGGCTGGAGAGCGTTACTTCCCAGATGATCCTAAGGCCTCCCCTAGAGGGGCTCAAGTTTAGGATCCACCACAATCCCCTGGCATCCCCAGGTTCTGATCCCATAGGTCTCTCATGGGGCCCTGTCATCAACAGACCTCTAGCCTGCATCCTCAGTAATTCTGACGCAGAGGACCCAGGCCACCCTCGGAGAGACGTTCCTCCGCTGTGGCTTGTGAAGATCCCACTTTACGGAGAGCAGCAGGTTCAAGGGGCTGTGACTCATTAGGCCTTGCTGGAACTGCATTCTGGTGCTAGTTCTTACTCACGTGAGCAGGAAGGACACCTGAACACGACAGCCCTGGCTGCCCACCGGAGGCCTTTTGGTTGGGGAGTAAAATGTAGCTAAAAGTTTAAAAACAAATGAGAACTAACTAGCAGTTGTTTATTACATTTCAACATATAATGCCCCATCTCCTTCTCTGCCCTGAGATTGATTCACTCTCTTCACCCACCTAAATATCTCTGAACATCCCGTGCCAGAACTGCCCGACCTGTCACTGTGGTAAGAGTTTTCTGAACCTCTATGCATAGGACTCAACTTGTCAGTAAAAACCGCCAGCCGCGCTGTGCTTGCAGAAAAATGTCCATAAAGGCATTACTGCGACTGGCAGATCGATGTCTATAATAAAAACAAACAGATTTAACAAGTGCCTGCTTTTACAAGCCGTGCCGTTGGTGACTATCCATTCGGTGTCCCCCACCCGGAGTTCCGGGAATGGGCGACAGGGCTGGAGTGGGAGACTGCTGACTTCGCAAGTGTCACAGGTAGGAAATTATTCTAACAAGAAACTTTTAAGAGTAGGAGAGTGAACACATCAGGCATTTACTGCGCTCTCGCCATTCCTTTCGTGGTTACATACACGACAACTAATGTAACAACCAGAAGAAAATGTTTCTGTAGAATTTTTAACTGGTTTTTTAACAGCTACCTCACGCACCAAATGAGTGGACTCCAGGTGGGGTGAAGGGGACACAAGGCCTCCCTGGAGAACCCTGCTCTGCTGCTGAGCCACTGATTTAACTGAAAACAACTGTGGGGTCAAAAACAAGTTTCATTATTCACAGCATCTGCCTCGGGGACCCCAGGGCGGCCTATTCAGTTATTCAGCTGGAGGAGCCACGGGAGCGTGGGCTGCTGCAGGCTGGCTTCACTGCCGGGCCCCGAGCACCTTGGCAGGACTCAGTGATCCCTTTACAGGTGAACCACACCTGCCAAAGCCACTCTGATGCTTCAAAGATGAGCAAGAGTCACAAAAATGATTTCTTCCTCTTCATGTATAAATCACTTTAATAGTTCTATGAAGGAGTAAGTCATTCATTACATTCCATACTATATTCATTAATTATATAGTTTTCCCCAAACTACACAGCCCTCCTATACAAGCTGTACTATTTTTGTGAGTGAAAAGAAAATTAGACTGTTTCCACAAACCAGCAGATATGCGGGAGTTAATGAAAAGCCACAGAACACACATCTTGCAATATTTGGTCCACAACACAAGGCCTCCAACTTCTACCTACCTCTACCCAAGACAGGCCTGCAGAGCTAACAGGGCAGGTCAATAAAACCCTCATGCCAACCAAGGGCCCTCCTGCACAGCTCAAACCTCCTCCCCTCCCACATCAACCCTTTCACTTCAAACCAAGAGTGGGGCGTACAGCTGGCTTGTGCATCAGGAGTGTCTATAAAAAGGCTGACCACAGGCAACCAACCCATGGTCACATGATGGTTTATGTGTCTGATTTTAAAACCTTCAGGTTTAGTTTAAATAATATTCTGCCAGGCCAGGCATGGTGGCTCACACCTATAATCCCAGCAATTTGGGGGGCCTAGGAGGGAAGATCACTTCAGTCCAGGAGTTCGAGACCACTCCAGGCAACATAGGAGACACTGCCTCTACAAAAAAAAAAAAAAAATTAGTCAGCTGTGGTGGTACACACCTGTAGTCCCAGCCACTTGGAAGGTCAAAGCAGGAGGTTCGCTTGAGTCCACGAGTTTGAGGTTGCACTGAGCTATGATCTCACCACTGTACTCCAGCCTGAGCAACAGAGCAACACCTTGCCTCTAAAAATAATAATATTCTCGAATAAGACCCCAGCTCTTTCAGAAAGTAGCTGTATCAAAAGCTACCTGTCCTAGGAAACAGAGGGTCAGGAAGGACTGCAGCAACAGCCCGGGAGCTGAATGAGCACAGGGCACTTCAGGGTCTGGGAGGCTCAGTGTGTCCCCTGGAGGGACTAGAGTATCAAAAGGAAGTGAAAGGCCTCAGGGAAAGTGGATCTGGACAAGGAACTTTATGGTGGGGCAAGGGGGTCAGAATAAAGTGTGAAAAAAAAAAAAGAGAATAATGTTAAAGGAAAAGATAACGTAGAAAAATTGTTTTGCCTCCATTTTTTTCTATCAAAGAGAATATACTATAAACTGAAAAGGGCATTAACACCAAAAAACCTGAACGTTCAAATCACTGGCTCCTAAGTGTATGTCCTCTGCAAAATAGGAAAAACAAGACAATTTAGTACGTTTATTTTATTATAAAATGCTGAAAGAGTCAAGGTTTTGGTGTCCTAAGAAAGGGAGGGAAGAGGACTGAAGAACAAACTCCGAGGGGGAAAGGGGGAAGGCCAGTTCTTTTTCAGGCCTTGCCCTGCCCCCTTCTTCCCTGCAGAAGAACATAAGAGGCCCTGATTGAGACACCTGTGAAGGAAACCCAAACTCACCTGGGATGGGAAGGCCCAGGTGATATTAAAGAAAGACCTCAACAGACAGCCCTGGCCTTCTCTACCAGAGGAAAAGGTTTAGGAATCTGAGCAGCTAAACAATGTATAACAAGGGCACTATTTCTTTAAACCTAACTAACAGACTGTTTAACACAGTAGCCTTTTTAAAGCAGTGCCTAACAGCCTTTTTAGAGTAGTGCCTAATTCTATTAAACCCTTACTGTGATACAGACTTTTTTTTTTCCTTTGAGACAGAGTTTCACTCTCTCTGCGCAGGTTGGAGTGCAATGGTGAAATCTCGGCTCCATGCAACCTCCACCTCCAGGATTCAAGTGATTCTCCTGCTTCAGTCTCCCAAGTAGCTGGGATTACAGGTGTGGACCACCACGCCCGGCTAATTTTTGTATTTTTAATAGAAACGGGGTTTCATTATGTTGGCCAGGCCAGTCTTGAATTCCTGACCTCAGGTGATCCACCCACCTCAGCCTCCCAAAGTGCTGGAATTACAGGTGTGAGCCACTGTGCCAGCCCAGATATTTTTTTAAACAAAAAGCCTATTTACATTGATAAGTACCTGAGTATAACTCTGTACCGGAGGCCTACTTCATCCAGGCCCCCAACTGTGGCAAAGACTATTCCACTATTCAAATTCTAACCTGAGAGGGAGGGCCCTGGGAGAAAGACACTGGCAGAGCAAGGCCAGCTCTCCTCTGTTACTGGCAAGTTGGCTCTGGGTCCCGTCAAGTATCCTGGCCCTCTGAGTTAACGTGATCTTAACCAGCCGCCAGACTCTTGACGCGGTTTCCTCCAAAGTTTTCACACCCCCACCCACCAAATGAGCTAAGCTTTCGGGTTTTTAGAATCTTGTTCATCTCCCTGAGTGTTTTAGCCATTGAGAGAGCCCGGAAAATAACAAAACCATCTAGTCACGTCCAGGGACAGGGGAGATGATGGGGGAGTCTGACCTAACAGATACTCTACAGGTGTATACTTGATGTCTATGTAAATAACCCGTCTAATTCTTAGAATTCCGTGCTCAACCGCTTAACATTCTGCTAACAGCTGTGGTGACTCCTCTCTGGACCAAGCCACTTCCCTCTGTCTGATGATGGTCCCAGCAGGCAAAGGTTGCACACATTTACAAAGTCCGCTTTCCAGGACAGAAAGCCAACTACTCAGCTGAGGCAACTGAAAGCAACCACCCTCAGGTTTCAGGAGATGATGAATCCACGGTGCGAAATACATAGTTCAGAACTCGTCTGCGGTGTTATCACCGACGTGGGAATTACGGTGCCCAGTGTGCGTGGCTCTCGAACCCGCCTTGCTTACTCTAAGTGTTGATGAACACAATTAGGGTGTGATATACACAAACACCAGCCATGGTAACCAGGAGGCCCTCAGAAGTTGGCCTCCAGCAGGAAGTTAATATGGGACTCTGCCTAAGTATCTAAAGACTTGCTGCAAGCCAAGGCCTGCGCAGGGGCTTCTGGAAGCTTCCCGCAGCAGCTAAAGACAGAAAGAGCCCAGGGCCTGGGGCTGGCACCTGGAGGTAAGGCAGAGGCTGCCACGACCCCCGCCCCACGCGAGGCCACAGTCACTGCAGTGCAGCCTGGTCCAGGAACCCCAGGCACCCGGGAAGACTGGGGTGGGTGGGGGTCAGGGAAGCCCCAGCCCCGACGGCGAGGTGAGGGCGCCTGCAGGACTACTCGAGGCTGCCGCCTTCCCCAAGAAGAGCCCCGCACTGTGCCGGGAGCTAAGCGGCTCAGACACTCACCAAGTCGCAAACGGTGCCGACCGCTAGTACCTGCAAGCGCCGGGACGCAAAGCGTTCTAGAAGCGCGGGCTGCCCCAGCATATCCGGGGCGCGGGGGCGGGGCCAGGGCTGAAGGGCGGGGGAAGGGGCGGGGCCGAAAGGCAAGGGGGCTGGCGGCGGAGGTCGGGACCTAGAGAGGGGCGGAGCGGAGAACCTGAGAGAAGCCTGAGAGTGAGCGGGGGGCGGGGCCAGGGATGCGGGGCGGGAACGGGGGCGGGGCCGAGGGCCACGGGGACCGGCGGCATGGAGCGGGGTCTAGAGAGCAGGGCGGAGCCGAGGACCTGAGAGTGATAGGAAAGCGAGCAGGGGCGGGGCCGAGCCCGGGGCCGGAGCGCGCGGAGTGTGCGCATGCTCAATGCGACCGCCGAGCCTGAGCCGCTCTGCGCAACCTCGCTGGACGCGGCCGCGCTAGCCTTGGTCCTTCCGCGGCGCCGGCCCCGGCCTGTGCGCCTGACCCCGATGGCCCTTCAGCTGGTACGAGCCCAGGTAGATCCTTCCCTGCTTCCGCCTCAGGCTCTGTGCCTCATTTTGCCAAATAGCCCGTACCTTTCCTGTCACAGGGATAGTCAGCGGGCGTGCCTGCGGCCTGCCAAGTGCCCGGATTCCTGAAGGCGCGCGGGGGTCGTAGGACGGCGCCCCCTTAGTGAGAATCCCAATCCTGCTCAGGGCGGCTGCGCTGAGCCCGGAGAGCGAATTTCTCCCCTCCCGGGGTCTCTGCCTCCCACCCCCATCAGGGACCCACAGACCAGCAAAGACCCTGTAAGGGGGCTGTGGAGGCAGCCTCCAGGGCCTGTGGTGGACGGTCCTCTCCAGGGGCTGCAGTCACTCACAGTCTAGACACGGCCAGGGCCTGACTCAGCTGCTCTCCAGAGAGCTCATAGGGTGCCAGGCCCTGCTTGGGGTTGTGTGGCCATTATTAGGAGTTGAATTGTGTCCACCAGAAAAGCGATGTTGGAGTGCTGACTCCCAAAATCTCACAGTGCGACCTTATCTGGAGATGGAGACCTTATCTGGAGCGGTAACAAGTGAAAATGAGGCCATCAATTATTGGCCCCTAATCCAGTATACCTCGTGTACTTATAGGCAGAAGGCCGCTTGGAGAGGAGGATGGAGGGCTTGCACCTGCAAGTCGCCAGAAACCGAAGAGGGCAGACCCTTCCCTGGAGCCTTCGGAGGGAGCAGGGTCCTAACACACCTCGGTTTCAAACTTCTGGCCTCCGGAACTGCGAGACAATACGTTTCTGTGATTTAAGCCACTCAGTGAGTGTAACTTGATTATGGCAGCCCTAAGCAGTGGGTACAGAAACCACTGTCTCTAAAATGATGGGTATAACCACCCCAGTGAGTAGTATCATCCCTGGAGGCTTCGGAGAGGTCACACATCCATTTGCAGATTCAGGGGTCCCATCCAAGGCCCACATGCTCTGAGCCACCATGCTACAGGCCTTCTAGGTTCTGTTTGTTTTCTTAATGGAAAAGGATCTTCTCCTCCTGGTGTATCTTCCCTGTTGGGATTTGGCCAATGCTCATACCTTCGTATTTGTGACTTGCAGGATCCCACATATTAGTATGGGTGATAAGGGTTGTTCCAAGGAGAACTTCAGCAGGATTTTTTTTTTCTTTTTTTTTTTTTTTTTTTTGAGACGGAGTTTCGCTCTTGTTACCCAGGCTGGAGTGCAATGGCGCGATCTCGGCTCACCGCAACCTCCACCTCCTGGGTTCAAGCAATTCTCCTGCCTCAGCCTCCCGAGTAGCTGGGACTACAGGCACGTGCCACCACGCCCAGCTAATTTTTGTATTTTTTTTTAGTAGAGACAGGGTTTCACCATGTTGACCAGGATGGTCTCGATCTCTTGACCTCGTGATCCACCCACCTCGGCCTCCCAAAGTGCTGGGATTACAAGCGTGAGCCACCGCGCCCGGCCTTCAGCAGGATTTGCTTTGAGATGAGCCCTGGGGACAAGCCAGGCTGCACCACTGATCCTCTGAGGTTGCCCAGACTAGACCGTGCCTTGGATGAGACATGTTTTAGATAGCTGCTTGTGGAAAATAAACTAGGCCCTGAGTACACAATCATAGTCAAATAAAGGCACTTTTTCTCCACCGAGCCTAAACACAGCCTTGGAATCCTTCTCAACCCCTTGTTCCAAGCAGCCATTCACATTTAAACTAATGTGGAAGGAGAGATGAGACATGTCTGCCCTTGGCTCTGGTCTTTTCTATTAGCCTTCTTGCAAGACTTCAGGAAACTTATCTGACTTCTCTAATTCTGTTTCATCCTCTGTAAGGGAGTCTCATAATAATGCACCCTACATGTATACAGACTGTCCTTATGTGTGAGGGTATGTGTGCATAGGAAAAATAAGCCACCAGCACCACATCACACTGCTAAGAAATAGTGCTATACACCTGGCCTTCTGCAGCCTGTTACTACCAGGACCCACTTAGAACTAGGATCCTAATAACACCAAAGGAAAATCAAGGCCAAAATTGAATCAGAGTTCCCACTGGGATTCCAGCAAGTGTGCTGTTAAGAAGTTTTGCAGTTAATACATGACTCATACTTTTATCTGAATAATATTTTAATATGAATCCCTAAACTTTTTATTAATTTATCATACTTTAAGTTCTGAGGTACATGTGCAGATCATGCCGGTTTGTTACACAGGTATACACGTGCCATGGTGGTGTTTTGCTGCATCCATCACCCCATCATCTACATTAAGTATTTCTCCTAATGCTATCCCTCCCCAATCCCCCCAGCCCCTGCTATTCCTCCCCTAGCCCCCCACTCCCCAGGCCCCAGTGTGAGATGCTCCCCTCCCTGTGTCCATGTGATCTCATTGTTCAACACTCACTTATGAGTGAGAACATGCAGTGTTTGGTTTTCTGTTCTTGTGTCAGTTTGCTGAGAATGATGGTTTCCAGTTTCATCCATGTCCCAGCAAAGGACATGAACTCATCTTTTTTATGGCTGCATAGTATTCCATGGTGTATATGTGCCACATTTTCTTTATCCAGTCTATCATTGATGGGCATTTGGGTTGGTTCCAGGTCTTTGCTATTGTAAACAGTACTGCAGTAAACATATGTGTGCATGTGTCTTTATAATACAATGATTTCTAATCCTTTGGGTATATACTCTGTAATAGGATTTCTGGGTCAAATGATATTTCTATTTCTCAATCCTTGAGGAATCTCCACACTGTCTTCCATGATGGTTGAATTAATTTACGCTCCTACTAACAGTGTAAAAGTGTTCCTATTTCTCCACATCCTCTCCAGCATCTGTTGTCTCCTGAATCCCTAAACTCTTAAGAAAAAGAAACTAGCCAGTCTTAGCATCTCTGATTCCCCACCCGAGTAAAGAAAAGCCAATGTGGTCATCCAGAGGCCTTTTAGGAGGGGCCCGTGGGAATGGGGAGGCAGTGCATGAACGTGCTGGCTTTCGGGGAGATGTGCAGACTGGCTGTGGCTCCCCTGGCAGGACTCAGTCCCGTTGCTGGCGCAGTGGTAAGGACTATGTGAAGGGCTGTAGCTACTTCCGTGATAAAGACTGTGTCTGTCAGGGGCTCCAGAATCAGGAGCCAAATAAGAGTCTCTAGAGCACAGAGGGGCAAGAGGAAAAAAGCCACCACCTGACCAAGGACTGGCCTGTAAAAGACCAGGATTCAAGGATGTGACCACTCAGGCTGTTGAATGAGCAGAACTCAAACCCACACTCCCTACACTTGTGGTGCAAGTTCCTTCTTTCATAATGGTAATTTCAAAAACCCACATTTTCATCAAGAGCTCTGCACGCCTCTCCCCCTTGTCCCATTACAATCTCATCATCACCTGCATGTTCATCCTACTGTTAAAGGAACACAGGATGGCTCCAAAGCGGAGAGGTCGCCAGGTGCGCGGAAGAGTAAGGAACACAGGACACAGAGGTTCGGGATGCGGTCCAGTCCTGCCCCTCATGGAGCAGCCACCTGACTTCTCCATTCGAAGGACAGCAGTGTAGGACTAGCTGGCTGAGATTCCTTTGAGGTCTCCCATCTTCAGATTAACAAAGCATAACCACTTTTTCTCCAGCACAGATTCCTGTGAAGAACTTTTTATGAAAGAGGTTAAAAAACCGCAAAAGGTTATGCTCAATGCCAGTCTGACTTCATCAAGGAGCTCCCTGGATTTCCTTTAAGATCAGCCAGCTTTCTCGTGGGCACTGGGAACAATGTGAATTTGCATAGTTTCTTTAAACATCCAAATGGATACTTTTCAGGTTAAGCAAATGAACATGACATGTGATTGCTTTTAATGATTTGCAACCCAAGAAATTTGTTTAATAAGCCTATCTTCCCAAGCTACTTTTGTGACATTAGAGACCATTTACAACAAAGCTGTCTTCAGTAGTCAAACTTAATCCTTACTACCCTACCTTTGGGAAATGAAAGGATTTTATAATGATCACATAAAACCTTATGTGGTTTGAAAGCCCCAAACTCCGGACAAATGTGCGATGGTCGTGTAACAAAAGAAACATATTACAGAGCTCCCTACTTTAAGTGTTTTACATATGGTTTGCTTTTAGGATAGCATCTCTGGTGGAGGGCTTTGCTGATTAACACAATTGATTTTCTTAGCCCCAGTGTTCCTGTAAATGTTAGAGCCAAGAGCTGGAGTCAGCTCCTTGGACCTGGGAGAGGCCAGGAGGCCGGGGAGCCTAGAGGACTCTGGAGAAAGAAGCCTGAAATGGAAAGGTGGGGGCCATCAGTTCTGGGGGGTAGGTGCCAGGTGCTTCTGATTACACTCCTGTGTGACACAGTTGTCAGCATGGCAAAGGCATCATGGTGTGACTGCAGCAGGAATGTAATCCACAAGTGGGCAGGAAGGAAGGGCTTCAGGCTTTGCCTCACAGAGATGGCAAGGGCATGGTGCAGGGTGGAGAAAGGGGAAGGGGGTACAACTAACACGGGAGGGGATCCTTAACTCTTGCATTTTTCCAGAGAGACAGAACACCCTCCTGCCAGGAGCCCCTGGGAGCTTCTGTCGAGATCTGGAATCCTTCAGGCCCTTTTGTGTCAAGAAGGGCAGAAAGGATAATTCCTAAGGAAATGAACCAGAGGCAGCCCAAAGACTCCATTTGGAAAGACTTTTCCTGAAACTTCCTTTGCTAGCGTGGGTGCAGGGCCTGGAGATGGATGTATGGGACTTGTTGCAGGCCCCTGTGGGGCTTGTAGTTGAATGGCGCACAGATAAGGAAATGGTTTGGTCCCTGGAGCAGTGAACCTCTACCCAGGAGATGCACGGGGGGCAATGGGAGTGCGAAGGAAGGCCCCTCCCTGCGTCGACACTCCCTTCAGCAAGCCCTTTTCTTTTTACTTTTATTTTGTTTTCGAGACAGAGTCTCTCTCTTGTCACCCAGGCTGGAGTGCAATGGTGCCATCTTGGCTCATTGCAACCTCTGCCTCCCAGGTTCAAGCAATTCTCCACCTCAGCCTTCCAAGTAGCTGGGATTACAAGTGCGCACCACCACGCCTAGCTAAATTTTTTGTATTTTTAGTAGAGACGGGGTTTCACCATGTTGGCCAGGCTGGTCTTGAATGCTTGACTTCAGGTGATCCACCAGCCTCGGCCTCAAAAAGTGCTAAGATTACAGGCTTGAGCCCCCTTGCCAGCCCCAGCAAGCCCTTTTCAAGAGCCCCAGTGTGTAGTGGGTAGCCCACTGTGGAATTCAGACCCAGTTGTCCAGTAATTAGCAGACAAAGAGATCATTGCAAACTTTATATAGCTCTTCCCTCCAAAATGTGCCAACTTTAGACAACTGACTATCCAAAGAATGTACATAATGTATGTAAACAAGCAAAGTCCACCTTCAGATGTATTTATTTGGATACGTTGGCTTGGACAACTACCTACACAAATGGAAGCAATGGGGAGGACGTTTTCGCAGCCTGGGAGGGGCTGTGTGAGGGCCTGTGACTAAGGCTGGCATTTTGTTTGATGTCGGCCCTTTTTAAACCAGCTCCTACACTCATTACAGAGTGTTTTTGATCCATTTTCGGGAAGGGCTTTGTTTGTAACACATGGTTGGCAGTTTGGGCAGAATCTTTTAAGTGGTGTGAAGAGCTGGGGAGTGTGCACCTGGGTCGCTGGGAGGAAGTGAGTCTCCCCCCTCCCCTGCCCCACTGGGATGAACCAGAAGCGCCTGTGCTTTTGTGACTTGGAAATTAAAGCAAGAGATGTGGGGCTTTCGATGCTGAGGTTGTGATTTGCTGTCATTTGCTTCTGACTGGGAAACCACGAATGAAGTGAAAACAGGAAAAACAGCTACACCAAGGGTTCTGTCTCAGTCACCAAAATACAAATTTAGAAAGGAAAAGTGGCTGTATTTCCTCCCAGGGTAACTGCTTCAATCCAGCCTAGTGCATTGGACCATTGCTGTAAAGTAACAGGAGGCCAATGTGGGAGAGTGATCATCACCTGCAGGGCAGAACTGGTACTGGGGCTGGTGCCGGCGGCCGTCTGTCCCATCATCTCTTGGCCTGATGTAACCGCAATCAACCTGGGAGTCGGGAATGACGGACACTGAGGTCCTCAGAATGACCCTTCCATCTGTCTCCTCAGCAGCTCCTGGAAACGAGGGTCCCTCCCTTCTTGTCCAGGAACCCACAGAACAGGAAAAGGACAGAATCTTCATTCTTGGCGGTGGTGGGGAAAGTTTATTACTTCTTGGCGGGGGTAGGGAAAGTTGTGAAGCTGGGGGTGCTCATTTCTTGGCGACAGCTATGTCGGGCGGCCTTTGATGATGCTCCTCACTATGCAACTGAAGGAGGCCCAGTCCCAAGCTGCCAAACCCGAAGGACCTTTATTAGAAAGAACTACTACAGTGCAGGGAAGGAGAGGCAGGAGGACTCCAGGGCACAGAGGCTGGGCTCAGCTCTCTCTGGGCCCTCCACAGGACTTCCTCTTCTCATCTGCCCCAGCTCCAGGCAGGCTTCACCCACCCAGCACTCAGGGTTACATCCTTTCAGCTCTGTGCCCACAGAGTTGAAATACATAATGGTATTTGTGTATTGAACCATATCTAAGCTCTCTCTCTCAGCTTCCCGCAAAAGTAATCTTAGGGAAGGGCTCCAATTGGCCTGCTATGGATGACTAGGACAGCTGTAGACCAATCACAGTGGGCAGGGGCATGAGGTTCCCTCCCAGCCACAGTGACATGCACCCACCATGGCCTGGAGAACAGGTCTGATACAGAAATGAAGAGGAAGGGGTGAGAAGGGCAGGATCACCAAGAGGTTGTAAGCCACCAAGTTTGTATCCTCCCTGTTCACAGGGACAGCACGCCTGCTGTGTGCCAATCCTGTCCTGTGTGCTGAGTGCTGCATACTCACGTGCTGTCTTCCATTAAGTCTTCCTAACTCTTCATCCACCAGGTACGTGTGGGTTGGGCTGGGGAGGGCCTGGTGAGGAGGGGACTGGGGGTGCTCTGCTTCCTGCAGCCGCATCTTCCTGAAACAGTAGAGGGGGTCTGGCCGCTAAATAAGTGCCCGCTGGATCTGATTCTGGGCAGTGGAGCTTTCCAGGGAGCCTGTTGACAAGGGGACACATTTCATGAAGCTGGACAGCGAGACAGCTTGGTGCCAACCCAGAGCACTCTCTTAGCCTTGTCCCCGCCCCAAGGCCAAGCAAAAGCACTGGCAAGTCTGTGCCTTGGTTCTTTGTCTTAGGGGCTAATCTTAATTAGCACATTTATTGGAGATTCATTAAGATAGCAAAGAACTAGAAAGATAGGACTTGTAGAAATTAATGATAACACAGTCGTGCACCCCATGATGATGTTTTGGTCAACACCAGACTGCCTGTGTGATGGCGATGGCATTAAGACTGTGATGGAACTGAGAAAATTTTTTTTAATTGTATTTGGGCTCTGGGGTACATGTGCACATCTTGCAGGATTGTTGCACAGATACATACATGCCTTGGTAGTTTGCTGTCTCCATCCTTCCCCCAACCCCCACCTCACGTCTCCTACATCTGGCATTTCTCCTGGTGTTGTCCCTCCCCATCCTCCCTGTGCCCCCCTGTTGTCCCTCTCTTCCCCTCCCCTCCACCACCCGACCTAGCCCAGTGAGTGTTGTTCTCTTCCCTGTTGTGCCCACGTGTTCTCATTGTTCATCACCCACCTATGAGTGAAAACATGCGGTGTTTGGTTTTCTGTTCTTGTGTCAGTTTGCTGAGAATGATGGTTTCTAGATTCATCCATGTCTCTACAAAGGACACAAACTCGTCAATTTTTATGGCTGTGTAGTATTCCATGGTGTATATGTGCCACATTCTCTTTGTCCAGTCTATCATTGATGGGCATTTGGGTTGGTTCCAGGTCTTTGCTATTGTAAATAGCACTGCAACGAACATATGTGTGCATGTGTCTTTAAAATAGAGTGATTTATAATCCTTTGGGTATATACCCAGTAATGGGATTGCTGGGTCAAACGGAATTTCTATTTCTAGATCCTCGAGGAATCACCACACTGTCTTCCACAATGGCTGAACTAATTTACACTCCCACCAACAGTGTAAAATGTTCCTTTTTCTCCACATCCTCTCCAGCATCTGTTGTCTCCAGATTTTTTAATGATTGCCATTCTAACTGGCGTGAGATGACATCTCAATGTGGTTTTGATTTGCATTTCTCTAATGACCAGTGATGATGAGCATTTTTTCACATGTTTGTTGGCCGCATATATGTCTTCTTTTGAAAAGTGTCTGTTCATATCGTTCGTCCTCTTTTGAATGGGTTTGTTTGTTTTCTTCTTGTAAATCTGCTTTAGTTCTTTGTAGATTCTGGATGTTAGCCCTTTGTCAGGTGGGTAGATTGCAAAAATTTTTTCCCATTTTGTTGGTTGCTGGTTCACTCTAATGATTGTTTCTTTTGCTGTGCAGAAGCTGTTAAGTTTGATTAGATCCCATTTGTCTATTTTGGCTTTTGTTGCCAATGCTTTTGGTGTTTTGTTGCCACCAGTCATTAGAGAAATGCAAATCAAAACCTTGCCTGTGCCTATGTCCTGGATGGTGTTGCCTAAGTTTTCTTCTAGGGTTTTTATGGTGTTAGTTCTTATGTTTAAATCTTTAATCCATCTGGAGTTAATTTTTGTATAAGGTGTAAGGAAGGGGTCCAGTTTCAGCTTCCTGCATATGGCTAGCCAGTTTCCCAACACCATTTATTAAACAGGGAATCCTTTCCCCATTGCTTGTTTTTGTCTGGTTTATCAAAGATCAGATGGTTGTAGATGTGTGGTGTTGTTTCCAAGGCCTCTGTTCTGCTCCATTGGTCTATATCTCTGTTTTGATACCAGTACCATGCTGTTTTGATTACTGTAGACTTGTAGTATAGTTTGAAGTCAGGTAGCGTGATGCCTCCAGCTTTGTTCTTTTTGTTTAAGATTGTCTTCACTATGCAGGCTCTCTTTTGGTTCTATATGAAGTTTAAAGTGTTTTTTTCCAGTTCTGTGAAGAAGATCAATGGTAGCTTGATGGGGATAGCATTGAATCTATAAATTACTTTGTGCAGTATGGCCATTTTCACAATATTGATTCTTCCTAACCATGAGCATGGAATGTTTTTCTATCTGTTTGTGTCATCTCCTATTTCCTTGAAGTGGTTTGTAGTTCTCCTTGAAGAGATCTTTTACATCCTTTGTTAATTGTATTCCTAAGTATTTTATTCTCTTTGTAGCAATTGTAAACAAAAATTCGCTCATGATTTGGCTCTTCATTTGTCTGTTGTTGGTGTATAGGAATGCTTGTGATTTTTGCACATTGATTTTGTAACCTAAGACTTTGCCAAAGTTGCTTATCAGCTTAAGGAGGTTTTGGGCTAAGACGATGGGGTCTTCTAAATATATGTCATGTCGTCTGCAAATAGGGACAATTTGACTCATTCTTTTCCTAATTGAATTCCCTTATTTATTTTTCTTGCCTAATTGCTCTGGCTAGAACTTCCAATACTATATTGAATAGGAGTGGTAAGAGAGGGTATCCTTGTCTAGTGCCAGTTTTTAAAGGGAATGCTTCTAGTTTTTGCTCATTTAGTATGATATTGGCTGTGGGTTTGTCATAAATAGCTTTTATTATTTTGAGATACATTCTGTCGATACCTAGTATATTGACAGTTGTCAGCATAAAGGGCTGTTGAATTTTGTTGAAGGCCTTCTCTGCATCTATTGAGATAATCATGTGGTTTTTGTCTTTGGTTCTGTTTATCTAGTGGATTACATTTATATATTTTCATATGTTGAGCCAGCTTGCGTCCCTGGGATGAAGCCTACTTGATCGTGGTGGATAAGCTTTCTGATGTGCTGCTGGATTCAATTTGCCAGTATTTTATTGAAGATTTTTACATCAATGTTCATCATGGATATTGGCCTGTAGTTTCCTTTTTCAGTTGTGTCTCTGCCAGGTTTTGGTATCAGGATGATGTTGGTCTCATCCCTCTTTCTGTACTGTTTGGAATAGTTTCAACAGGAATGGTACCAGCTCCTCTTTGTACATCTGTCAGAATTTGGCTGTGAACCTGTCTGGACCTGGACTTTTTTTGGTTGGTAGACTATTAATTGCTGCCTCAAATTCAGACCTTGTTATTGGTCTATATAGGGTTTGAACTTCTTCCTGGCTTAGTCTTGAGAGTGTGCAAGTGTCCAGGAATTTATCCATTTCTTCCAGATTTACTGGTTTATGTGCATACAGCTGTTTATAGTAATCTCTGATGGTAGTTTGTATTTCCAAGGAATCGGTGGTGATATCCCCTTTATCATTTTCTATTGCATCTATTCAATTCTTCTCTCTTTTCTTTTTTGTTAGTCTAGCTATCTGTCTGTCTATTTTGTTGATCTTTTCAAAAAACCAGCTCCTGGATTTACTGATTTTTTGAAGGGTTTTTTGTGTCTCTATCTGCTTCAGTTCTGCTCTGATCTTAGTTATTTCTTGTCTTCTGCTTGCTTTTGAGTTTTTTTGATCTTGCTCCTCTAGCTCTTTCAATTTTGACAATATGGTGTTGATTTTAGATCTTTCCTTGTTTCTCATGTGGGCATTTATTGCTATAAATTTCCCTCTAGACACTGCTTTAAATGTGTCCCGTAGATTCTGCTACATTGTGTCTTCATTCTCATTGATTTTGAAGAACATTTTTATTTCTGCCTTCATTTCATTGTTTAATTCATTCATCATGCAGGAGCAAGTTGTTCAGTTTCCATGCGATTGTGTGGTTTTGAGTGCTTTTCTTAATCCTGAGTTCTAATTTGATTGTGCTATGGTCTGAGAGACTTATGGTTTCCTTTCTTTTGCATTTGCTGAGGAGTGATTTACTTCCAATTATGTGGTCAATTTTAGAGTAAGTGTGATGTAGTGCTGAGAAGAATGTGTATTCTGTGGATTTGGGGTGGAGTGTTCTGTAAATGTCTATTAGGTCTGCTTGGTCCAGATCTGCGTTCAAGTCCTGGATATCCTTGTTGACTTGCTGTATTGTTGATCTGTCTAATATTGACAGTGGGGTGTTAAAGTCTCCCACTATTATTGTGCAGGAGTCTAAGTCTCTTTGTAGGTTGTTAAGAACTTGCTTTATGTATCTGGGTGCTCCTGTGTTGTGCGTGTATATTTAGGATAGTTAGCTCTTCTTGTTGCATTGATCCTTTTACCATTGTGTAATGCCCTTCTTCGTCTCTTTTTATCTTTGTTGGTTTAAAGTCCATTTTCTCAGAGACTACGATTGCTACACCTGCTTTTTTTTTGCTCTCCATTTGCTTGGTAGATCTTCTTCCATCCATTTATTTTGAGTCTATGTGAGTCTTTGCACATGAGATGGGTCTCCTGAATACAGCACACCAATGGTTCTCGAATTTTTATCCAGTTTTCCCAGTCTGTGTCTTTTGATTGGGGCATTTAGGCCATTTACATTTAACATTAATATTGTTATGTTTGAATTTGATCCTGCCATTTTGTTACTGGCTGGTTGTTTTGCCCATTAGTTGACATGGTTTCTTCATTGCATTGTTGTTCTTTACCATTTGATACATTTTTGCAGTGGCTGGTACTGGTTATTCCTTTCCATGTTTAGTACTTCCTCCAGGAGTTCCTGTAAGGCAGGTCTTGCAGTGACGAAATCTCTCAGCAATTGCTTGTCCGTAAAGGATTTTATTTCTCCTTCACTATGAAGCTTAGTTTGGCTGGTTATGAAATTCTGGGTTGAAAGTTCTTTTCTTTAAGGATGTTGAATATTGGCCCCCACTCCTAGCTTGTAGAGTTTCTGCCAAGAGATCCACTGTGAGTCTGATGGTCTTTCCCTTGTGGGTGACTTGACTTTTCTCTCTGGCTGCCCTTAGGATTATTTTCTTCATTTCAACCCTGGTGAATCTGATGTTTATGTGCCTTGGGGTTGCTCTTCTTAAGGAATATCTTTTTGGTGTTCTCTGTATTTCCTGGATTTAAACGTTGGCCTGCCTTGTTAGGTTGGGGAAGTTCTCTTGGATAATATCCTAAAGAGTGTTTTCCAACTTGGATTCATTCTCCCCATCACCTTGAGGTATGCTGATCAAGCATAGATTAGGTCTTTTCACATAATCCCATAGTTCTTGGAGGCTTTGTTTGTTTCTTTTCTCTTTTTCTCTAAACTTGCCTTCTTGTTTTATTTCATTGATTTGATCTTCTGTCTCTGATATCCTTTCTTCTGCTTGATCAATTCAGCTGTCGAAACTTGTGTATGCCTCGCGAAGTTCTTGTGCTGGGTTTTTCAGCTCCATCAAGTCATTTATGTTCTTCTATAAGCTGGTTATTCTAGTTAGCATTTTGTCTAACCTTTTTTTAAGGTTCTTAGTTTCTTTGCATTGGGTTAGAACATGACCTTTTAACTCAGAGAAGTTTGTTATTATCCACCTTCTGAAGTCTGCTTCTGTCAATTCATCAAACGCTTTTTCTGTCTTGTTTTGTTCCCTTGATGGTGAGGAGTTGTGATCCCTGGGAGGGAAAGAGGTGTTCTGGTCTTTGAAGGTTTCATCCTTTTTGCGCTGTTTTTTTCCCCTCTTCGTGGATTTATCTACCTTTGATCTTTGAAGTTGGTGATTTCAGGAGTCTCTGAGTGGACATCCTTTCTGTTGCAGTTGGAGCTATATCTTTTTTGGCCTGTAGAGGCGCTGCTGGGCTGCCTTGGATTCAGCCAGGTTGCTGGCTGGGTGGTCTTCCGCTGGGGTTTGTTTGCAAGTGAGATTAGCCCTGCCTTCCCAGTGGCGACTATCCTTCCCTGAGTTCGATCTTCCTGGTTGGGGTCAAACTGTTGTATTTGCTGCCAAGCTCTCTGGTGCACAGGCTTCAGTTTGAGTTTTGTGGGGGGTGGGGCCTGCCAGGCCTTATTACCTGTTTCCCTGCTTTCAACTCTGCCTCTTTCTGTGGGACAGGTTGTTCTGTCCCACTGGCATTAGTCCAAACTTCCGCCCAGGTCTGGTGGACAACTTGCGGCACCAGGTGGGAACCCTCGCTCAGATTTGCATCAACAACCCATGGCACCCCTCAGTCTAGGGCTCTGGTGGACCGTAGGTTGCAGGAGGGATGAGGTAAGCACACGATCTGAATTGGAGCACCGAGGGTGTGAAGTTCCCCAACACTCCGAGCTGGCTGCATGTTCCAGGTGGGGATGCGCCCAGCCCTGTCTTGGTTCATTCTCCCTGGGTGGTTCTAGCCCTACTTTGGCTCCTCCCTTGGGCTATTTTCAGAGTCCTCCCAGTCCCCCTGAAGTGAACCCAGCACCTCATTTGGAATTGTGAAGTCCTCTAGCCCTCTGCATCTCATTTGCTGGGAGCTGCATTCCGGTGTTGCCTCCTCTGGGCCATATTGGTGCTGTCCCTGGAGTTGAGAAATTCTTATCACGTAGTGATGTCATGGCTATCATAATGTCATAGTGCAACATATTACCTTTTGTAGGCTTGGTTATGTGTAGATACAGGAATACCATTGTGATACAATTGCCTGTAGTATTCAGTACACAAAGGTGTATAGCCTGGCAGCAACAGGCTACACCCTCTAGGTTTAAGTATGCTATGGTGTTTGCAAGATGTCAAAATTGCCCAGCAATACATTGCTCAGGATGTTTACCCATCAGAAAGCAATGTGTCACCATATTTGAAAATGACGATGACTTTTTAAGTGACAGACCCTGGGCCAGGTGCTTTATACCCATCCTCTTTTTGCATACTCACAGCAACCCTATCCAGTAAGTACTGATCACAGCTTTTTAAATGAGAAAATGGGGTGGTTGAGTAACGTGCCAAGATCACACAGCAGTAAGTGTTAGCATCATGTATGCCCCGATTTACTGCTTCTTCAATGAGTAGAAGCTGTAGGAGAATGAGAGTTGGTATTTACTGAGCCTCACAGGGGACATGGATGGCTTTTGCCTGCAAGCTCTACTGTCTCTTTGTTTACAGCAAATCTCCCATCGGTTGTAGTGGTGGACTGATCAGAGTTCCTGCCCCGGTGGAGGTACAGTTATTGCAGGGAGGTACCTTCTCCTGCTGAGGCACAAAGCAGAGGCCACGCGGCTCTGGGGCTGTCAGTGTCCATCCATCTTTTCAGGGAGGGAAGGTGAATGGAGAGAGAGAGAGAGAGAGAGAGAGAGAGAGAGAGAGAGAGAGAGAGAGAGAGAGAAAGAGAAACAGAGCCCAAAGCACATTGTTGAGCCCCTGGATATGACCAGATCTGATTGTGAGTGTAAAGCCACCCCTGGGCTTCTCATTTCTCTGTGACAATAAATTCTCTTGTTTGAATAAACAACTTTGAGCTGGGTTTCTGTCATTTGTGACCAAGAGACTGGAACAATACGAGGGTCTCCTGTGTGCAGACAGACACTCAGAGTGCTGCGTGTTTTTACATGTATCATCCTTCTAAAACTCATGGCTTTGGCCAGACATGGTAGCTCATGCTTGGAATCCCAGCACTTTGGGAGGCCGAGACACGTGGATCAGCTGAGGTCAAGAGTTTGAGAGCAGCCTGGCCAACATAGTGAAACCCCATTTCTACTAAAAATATAAAAATTAGCCAGGTGTAATAGTGTGCACCTGTGATCTCTGCTACTTGGGAGACTGAGGCAGGAGAATCACTTGAACCTGGGAGGTGAAGGTTGCAGTGAGCCAAGATCGCACCACTGCACTCCAGCCTGGGCAACAGAGTGAGACTCCATCTCGAAAAACAAAACAAAACAAAACAAAACAAAACAAAACAAAACCTCACACCTTTGTGAGATGAGTATCATTACACCCATTTTACAGGTGAGGAAAGTAAGGATTATAGAGGTCAAGTCACTTGTCTAAGGCTACTCAGCTATGAAATGGGCAGAGCCAAACCTTGCAGAAAGTTATTGATCTCCAAGCATCAATATTCCTAGGAATATTCCCAATTCCTGAGAACACAGGATTAGGGAGGGGAAGGGAAGAAGGAAAGATGAGAGAGAGAGAGGAGGGAGGAGGGAAGGGAGGAAGGACAGAGAGAGGGAGACAGGGAAAAGACTGTGTTAGCATTTTTGAATTGAGGAATTTGAAATCTTTGGGTGGCAAGTTATGATGGTATATTTCTAGGGCTTAGGAATCTTATCCTGCTATTTGTTCTTCAAATAAAAGAATCAGAGTTGCTGACTTAGTTTAAACCAACTCCAAAGACTGCAGAGTTGACTGCTGATTAAAAACTTGTCTTTCTTTGTCTGAGAAGGAAATAGTAGTTTCCCTGAATGTGTCACATTTTAAAATCTGATTTTCATTTGCAGCATTTGAAAATGCCAATGACTGGAAAAATATAACTTGATTAATAACAAGCTAGAAATAGTAATTGAGGATTCTCTTTGGCATCTACCCATGCTTGTATGATAAAAATAAATTGGAAGAAGTCTAAATATCAATGTAAAGGTGATTTTAAGATCAGTAATCTTAATAGTTTTTCTGATCACCCCATGCTCGTAAGTCCACAGGCTAATTCCAAAGTACAGCAGGTTCTTAGAGGAATAAAATCTCAGATT
The DNA here is from genome assembly GCA_004027835.1 of Alouatta palliata. Classification (NCBI taxonomy): domain Eukaryota; kingdom Metazoa; phylum Chordata; class Mammalia; order Primates; family Atelidae; genus Alouatta; species Alouatta palliata. The sequence goes on along the minus strand of PVKV010003797.1, from coordinate 104,948 downwards.
CTAGTAATGCAAAAGGTCAATTTTGATTCAATGTTCTTTGCCATTTGTGAACTGAGCCTGAATCTTTAAAAAAGTAAACACATTCCAGCCATTTTATTTCTGTTCTCTTTTAGAGGCGTGCAATCATTTTTAATGGCTAACCCTGTATTAAATTGCATTTTTCAAATCCTCATTGTTTCATTTCCTTTCAGTTCTGCTATCTAAAAAATTTTTCCACCTCATTTTTCCTGATCATTTGTTCCTTCATACATATTCCATAGCCACAGCCCCCTGGCTGCCACGCACTAGGGAGAGTTGATAAGAGGGATGAGGTGATGTTTGGGAAGGAAGGAGTCAGCCTCTGCTAACCCTGCTAGCCACAGAAAGATTTTCAGATTTCTATCGACTTAGGAATGAAGTCTATTGGAAAGTGGTTCAGACCTGCATCTTGCATCAGTGGAAATGGGTATTGTGATTGCTGTGTTGAAACCTGTGCTTGAATGCATTGGGAATTTTATACTATGTTTCAAACTTCCAAATAGATAATGTCAGAACACTTCTGAAATGGGATACTAACATCAAGATATACGACACCAATCAACAAGCATCAGGCAAAACAGCGCGTAGAACTCAGGATGGAAGAGACTCCTAGAGAATTTCCATTTCCATTCCCTGTGTCAACAGCGTGGTAACTCACCTCCTAGATTGCTTTATGGCTTCAGGAGAAATTCTCAGTAGGCTGTCTGTGCTGTACTCTGCTCAGCGTTCAAAGCCCAGGAATTAGATATGTCGTAGTTTATGAAACTGTTTATGAAAGGATCTTTTCTGAATTGTTCGAAAATCCAAAAGGAGTCAAACTTTGACAGTTTAAGACAACGGCAAGAGGGTCGTAGTGATCTCCCCAGTGCTGCCTTAGCACTGAGGCTCTCGCTTGAAAATGCAATTTCTTTTCTGTGAATTTCTTCTAGCCTGTAATGCTCCGTTGGAAACTTTTGCCTTTTTAAAAGGATTTCTTTACTCTGAAGCAGCTGACAAAGGTCATATGGTGAATATGTTTCGGGGATGATAACATTTTGATTAGATACGCAAGAATCTTCTATCCTTCCCTAGGATGTCATATTCTAATGTTTTCCATTATTTAAAAAATCATGTAAGTTGATACTAGTCTGCAGTAAGAACTTGAATTTTGTGGCTTATTTTCTTTGCTGTAATGTGCCAGCACCGTGGGCATCATTGCAGGGAATAAATGACTCTTCCCCAATAAACCAAATGCCCAAAGAAGCCCCTGGAGGAGGCAGGGATGTCCATAAAAGTTGAAATGGATTTCGTAATACAGCGTTCAATTTAGTGTAATAAGTAGAATTCAAAAACAGCCTAATGTGCCAAACGAAAATACCTCTGTTCATCATGGAAGGGGGAACCTTGAGCAAGAACCAAAGGTACATGGCTTAAGATATGCCAAAATATTTTTATTAAATTATTCATTTTCTTCCATTGAAGTTATTAGTTACCTGAAAAATTGGAGATCTTTCTCTCTCTTTCTTTAAGTTTGAAAAATTAACTCCTTAAAGACAACTACCAGAAAGCATTTATCAAAAGCCCAATCCTGGTTCTGAAGCTTGTTGAGAAAAAGTCTGTGTTTCCACCTTTGTACTTATCTTTGCAAAGATTCTAAGTAACAGAAAATATTTCAGAAATGATACCGGTAAGCTGATATCATTAATTGTTCTCTAATGCTGGGATTGCTGTGGAAAATAAAGCACCAAGGCTCAGCCTTAGAAGTCAAAGTGAGAACCTGTTTAGAAGGTTGATAGATGGCAGCACGATGTTCAGAAGAAGAAACAGGCACTGAGACAGAGATGGAAGCACCTGGAGAGTGATGGAAGTGGGCTCTGGTTCCTGTGCCACTGGGTCTGATGAAAAATCAGCACAAAGACAAGAGAGCAGGGAAAATGAAGAAAGATGAGGGACCCTCAATCCGCAAAGATATTCAACACGCACTTTCCACAAATGCAATGCTTCTAAATGATGTCCCCAGAAATCAAGGTGATCTAATAATCACTGCCAAGTATGGATTTACCAAGATAAAACTTCTAAACCTCATTTTGGAAACTGGAGGTTTGGGAGTTTATTTAAAATGCTTTTTAAAAATGTTATCCCTAAACCCTTCATAACAGAGAAATGAAAACCATGGCACATCACCTGATGCAGTTTAATGGTGACACGTTCACAAGATGTTCGTGCATCCACATTTTCTTCCATTCTTAAGCAAAATGATCCATAAGCAGTAAGAAAAATGATTTGAAGGTCTCCCTCAATAGATATTTTGGTAATAAGATCTTTTATAATGTTTTAATTAGCAACCAAATGCCAGTTTTTCTAGGCGTGTTCCCCACTCCCTCTCCAGCCAGGGTCAATAGCAACATCCAGTGTTTTCGGGCTGTCCCTGAATTCTTTGTTCAGTGATTGGAACTGATGAATTGTAGCTTCCTTTGAGCCAAACTCTGCCAACACACCTCAACTTGCGTCTGTTATGGAGCCAAAAATAACCTTTCAATGATTAAATTCCTCAGTTTTTTTTCGTGGCACAGCATGAGAAGATGTAAGTGACCACATCGCACCCCGGGAGGAACTCCAAAGATGAACCTGGAGGCATGCCTGTTCATCCTAGCTCCATCAGTCCTGGCTCCGTGGCCTTAGCATGTTTCTTAGCCGCACAGAGGGCCTCAGTTTTATTGTCTGTAAAACGGAGACGATATTCCCTGACTTACCAGGAAGGCTTATAATTGATTGTGATAATGTGCATGGAAATGCCTACCGCCGTAACCCCTAACCACAGCAAGGGCTCCAATTCCTAGCTTTCCTTGGAAAGGACTACACAGTACCAGGTGTAGAATCTTACAACCTTCATGTAGTGCTTTAGAGCTGTTCAAAATGCTTTCATGTTAATCATTGATTTCTCTCATAATAACTTCAAAAGCCAGGGCTCACCTCTCTCCTGACCTCCAAGCCTCATACGTAGTGGTCTATTTTGCATCTCGTGGAACTCGCCCTTCCTCTGGAGTGCCAGGTCTTTGTGAAATGTCACCAGCATCCTGGCTGCTCTGTGCTGCCGTGATCATTGGCCCCCCAGTGCAAGGTTTTTTTTTTTTTTTTTTTTTTTGCAGACATTACACGGGTGTGCAATTATTTCTGCAGCTAGACGGAGCTGAATAAACATCTGTCAGACAAATGGACACATGAAGTAAGCCATGAAACAATGCAAAGATAATTCTACAGTGGAACTGAGAATTAAACTCCATAGGCTGAGATGGCTGGGGAAGCCTTCCTGGAAGAACCAGGACTCAACATGGAGCAGAGGGGGAACTAGGGTGGGACTCAGGAAGGAGTGGAGGAGTGGAAACTCAGTCTAGGATGAAAGTGGGGATGCCAGAGGGGCACCTGCAGGGATGAGGAAGCCAAGGAAGTGTTTGAACTTCATGCAGTGGTGAGTAGTGAGTCAGCGCAGGTTCTTGAGCCAAAGAAGGATGTGGGAGATAAGTCTAGGTTTTCTGGCTGTGAAAGATGGATAGGACTGGATCTTCAAAACAAGGAAACATGGCAACGGCCACCTCACTCCAGCTAGCTAGGAAAACTTCCAAGGAAAGGCTTCAAAGAATGAGTATTGTTTATCAAATGCTTCTTCCACCCCCAGATGTATGGGCCAAAAAATTGTACAATATAGCTATAGTAATAATTATTGACCTTTGTTAATTTATATTTTCATTAATTATTTTTTAAAATCAGGACTCCATTTGAAAATGGCGGTTCCACCAGGCAGTGGGAGGATTTTCCCTGGAGCTGGCCCTCCTGTCACTGCACGGCCTGCAACGCCCACACAGATTGAAAGCTGCCATTTGCCAGGGACAATGTCTTGGGCAGATGTGGAGCCTGTATTTTGACTTCATCTAGTTCTTCTGAAACTAGGCTAGCTTATTTACTATGAGGGCGTTGTGGCACTTCTGAAGACAGAATTAGCAAGCACTGCCTTTCAGGAAATTGGTGGACAACCTTCCCCAACCATAAAATCATTTCCATTCTCCAACCATCAAGTTTTCAAATGGATTTCGTAAATGTGCAGAAACTCCAAGCAAATCTATTTTTTAAAAATGTCAGGCTGCAAATAAGGAAAATCAGAAAGGGAGACGGGGACACCATCTGTCAATGCCCCACTGGCCTTCACAGCAGCCCAGCTCTTATGATTAACCTACCATACTCCCCATAAAGTCTAAATCATTCTCACCTTCCCAGGAGTTTGTAAGCCAGACAGTTGTGAAGGGGAGCAACTCATAATATGTCTGCAAAATTTCACAGTTGAAAGTCAAATAGCAATGATTTTGCTTTGCCAGCCTGACACCGCCTTGACCATGTGGATGTGAGTCCCTGGGCAGTGAACATGCTCTGTGAAGCACTGGAGTAATACGGGTGCAAGCAACTCCTTGGTTTAAAACGTGCGAGGACACGGTCGCAGAGGGCATCGGGTACTTTTTTCCCCATCGAAATTCCATACATTATGATAACTGGAGAATTAATGCCAACCACAACATAAAACCTTCACCAATTATGCTGTGTATGAGTCTGAGTTCTCCAGAGAAACAATATATATCCTGTTGTTCTGTTATAGCTGTATATCTTGTAATTATGTTTGTGTGTGTGTGGTGTGTGCAGTCATGCATTGCTTACTAATGGATACATTCTGAGGAATGTGTTGTCAGGTGATTTTGCCCTTGTGCAAACATTGTAGTGCATTTACACTCACCTGGTGTAGCCTACTCCACACCTAGCCTGAAAGGTACAGCCTATTGCTCCCAGGCAACAGACCCGTATAGCATACTGTACTGAATCCAGTAGGCAGCTGTAACACAGTGGTAAATATCTGTGTTTCTAAACATAGAAAAGGTACATAGAAATACAGTATGAAAGATAAAAAGTAAGACACCTATATAGGGCACTTAACTGTGAATGAATGAAGCTTGCAAGACTGGAAGTTGCTCTTTGTGAGTCAGTGAGTGAGTGGTGAGTGAATGTGAAGGCTGGGACATGACTGCACACTATTGTAAGCCTGTAAACATTGTACACTCAGGCTACACTAAATTGATTTACAAAGTAAAGTAATTATGCTGTGACATTGTGACAGCTATAACAGCACTCAGCAATAGGAACATTTCAGCTTCATTACGCTCTTAGGGGATCACTGTTGTATAAGCGGTCCATCATTACTTGAAATGCTATGGCACATGACTGTACGTATATATAATACTACATATATAATGAGATGTATAGCTTATTATAAGGAATTGGCTTGTGTAATTACAGAGGCTGAGAAGTCCCCTGATCTACAGGTGGCAAACTGGAGACCCAGGAGGACTGACAGTGTAAGTTCCAGGCTGAGTTTATGGGTGTGAGAACCAGGAGAGCTGGTGGTGTGGTTCTAGTCCAAGTCCAGAGTTGAAAGCAGGAGAAGACCAGCGTTCCAGCTCGAAGACAGCCAGGCAGAGAGAACTCAGTCTTTTTTTATTTTCCATTCAGGCCCTCCGTGGATTGAAAGGGGCTGACCCACATTGGAAAGGGCAATCCTCTCGACTCAGTCTACAAATTTGAATGTTTCTCATCCAGTAACACCCTTGCAGACACACCCAGAGCAACGTTTAACCAAATATCTGGGCACCCTGTTCCCCAGTCAAGTTGACACATAATATATACCATCATATGCTGGTACTTAAAAGCATTAAGGATCATTTCACAAATGTGCTTACCATTTCAACTCCACCTCTCTGTGTAACTCAGACCATGCAACCTAAGACCCTGTGTTGAAATTCAGCTCTTGAACTATGTCTTAAAGATGTCCCCAAAGATGTCCCCATGGGTCTAGAGATGCCACACATAGATTCATTGACGATCCCTGAAGAGAACTAAGGCAGGGGTTCATCTTCCTCACATCCATATAGTCTTAAATAAGAGCTGCCATTCAGATACTGAAGTGTGTGGAGCATTAACCTCCTGAGAAACACTAACTCTACTTATTATTTCTGAGCGAGACCCCACAGCTACTAACCAGCACTCTGATTCTCTTCTCCAATGTCCTTCTGCTCTTCCTTCTATAGGGCGAGCCCCCACCATGGGCATGGTAATGTCAAAAGCAGACTTGAGAAGAGCGAGAAGACACTTTGTTATTCACAGACCACTTCATTCATTCATTCATTCATTCATTCTTGCACCATTCATTTTGAAAAGAAATCATCTGTCATTTGGGTGACAGGGAGGAGATGACAAATCTGAACATATTAGAATGCCACAAGAGAGTGAAGTTTAGAGTTATTTGGACACAGTGTTGAAATGACCAGTGAATGGGTTAAAGGAGGAGTGACTTGTTGACTGAGGAGGAAAGAGTGAGTGCAGTGGACAGTGACCAAGATCCAAAGCGCGAGGACACTGAAGGCACCGGACACTAACATCTGATGGGCACAACATGCCACAAGCCTTTCTGAGCTGGACAAGGAGCTGCAGGCCTGCAGGGAGGAGTGTGACTTTGGCCAAAGGCATATTCCTGCTGGTTCCTCCTCCTCTGTCCCTGTCAATTGTCCTTGACCTTGTCCTCAGTGCTTCCACTCTTTCAACCCTTGTTTTAATCTCTCTGTTTTAGCGTATAAAATTGTGGTCAAATATACATCACATAAAATTTACCATCTCACCCATTTTTAAGTGTGTAGTTCAGTGATATTCATCACATTCACATGGTTGTGCAACCATCACCACCGTCCATCTCCAGACCTTTCCATCTTGCAAAACTGAAACTCTGTCCCCGTGAAATAATAACTCCCCATTCCCCTTCTCTCCAGCCCCTGGCAATCACTCTTCAACTTTCTGACTCTATGAATTTGATGACAAGGGACTTTATATGGGTGGAATCCTGCAGTATTTGTCCCTTTGTGTCTGGAGTATTTCACTTAGCACGTTTTCCGGGTTCTTTCATGATATCGCATGTGTCAGTTTCCTTCACGAGGCCGAATAATGTCCTGCTGTGTGGACGCACCACATTTCATGCCTCTGTTCATGCATCAGCGCATGCCTGGGTTGCTTCCACCTTTGAACTATTTGTAAATAATGCTGCTGTAAACATGGATGTGCAAAAATCACTATGCCTGGCTAGTTTTTAAACATATTTTTTAGAGATGAGGTCTCACCCTGTTGCCCAGACTGGTCTCGTACACCTGGCCTCAAGCAATCCTCTTGCCTCGGCCTCTCAAAGTGCTAGGATTACAGGTGTGAGCCATTGTGCCAGCCTTAATGTACATTTTTGACAAAAACACGTTCAAAATTGGCACTTTATCACATTAATGTTAAAAGATTAATTATGTGAAAATATTGCTCATACAACATTACAACATAATTTAGTGATTATACCAAAATGAGGCAAGAAAAATAAATTTTATGGAAAAGTACATACTCACTTATGAATTATGGATGTCTTTATTTTGACTTATTCAAGCATTGCTGGCCCATGACTAAAACCCTAGACATGTACAACAGGCATCACATTCAGCCATTGAGATTATGCCAACTTTCAGCCATGTAAAAATCATAAGCTTTCCACATATTTTTTTGGTTTCATCTTTATGAAAGCAGGAGGATAGCCAATGTTTCATTTAAGTTTGCTATCAGCCGGGTGTGGTGGCTCATGCCTGTAATCTCAGCACTTTGGGAGGCCAAGGTGGGCAGATCACCTGAGGTCAGGAGTTCAGGAGTTCAAGATCAGCTTGACCAACACGGAAAAATCCCGTCTCTACTAAAATAAAAAATTAGCTGGGTGTAGTGGCATGCGCCTGTAATCCCAGCTACTCTGGAGGCTGAGGCAGGAGATCATTTGAACCCGGAGGCGGAGGTTGCAGTGAGCCGAGACTGCGCCATTGCACTCCAGCCTGGGCAACAAGAGTGAGACCCTGTCTCAAAAACAAAAAACAAAACAAAACAAAAAAACACACAAGAAAGGTTACTGGCTCAATTACTTCTTTCAAAATATTTACCTGGTCTGTGACCTTCCAGTTGTATTCTCCCTCCAAGATCCATGTGTGCTACGGGCAAGACAATTTTTTTTTGGCGAGGGGACAGAGTCTTACTCTGTCGCTCAGGCTGGAGTGCAGTGGCACAATCTCAGCTCACTGCAACCTCTGCTTCCTGGGTTCAGGTGACTCTCTTGCCTCAGCCTCCTGAGTAGCTGAGATTACCAGTGCCCACCACCATGCCCAGCAAAGACACCTCGCTTTCATTCTGGTGCCTCATTCAGTGTGGCAGGGAAACCTGTTTGCTGGAGCTTCAGGTACATGCAGTCACCCAAGTATCTCTTCACCTCCATCCTCATCTGTCACCTGGTCACTTGGGTGGCTGTGACTGGCTCCTCTTCATCCTCTGCTGAGAGCCCTTTCTGTGGCCCCACTCCCCTCCGTTCCTGGTCCACAGAGTCTTCCATGCCCCACCTCTAGCCTCTAACCATGCAGACCACATCTCCCCTCCTTTGCTCCTCTCCCAAGGCTGCCAGTCACATGTTCACCCTAGGCTCCAACTGTTCCTGCTGCCTGAACACTGTTACTTGAGCACCTTTGCTAACCTGCCTACTGCCTTGCAGACTCAAGTATCACCTTCTCAGGAGGCCCTCCTTGACCACTCTACTTTAAATGGCACTTGCTCATCTGAAACCTGCCCTGAACCTCCACCCACCTGAACATGCTCGAATTTTTTCCTATGCTCATTTCACCTTCAAAAGGCTTCTGTCATTGACTTAGTCGTTACATGTATTTTCTAAGCATTTCCACTTAACACAGACTCTGTAAGGGCAGTGATTTTTGTCTGCTTTATTTATGTAGGTATCCTGGCATATGCTGATACTTAATAAATATTTATTGAAGAAGTGAAAGTGGGCCAAAAAAGGTGTTCTTCAGTGGAGAGTAAAAGCAAAGTAAGTAAAAGTGGTTAAGGAGAAACTTGGGAGCGTTTGGTAAGCCCTAGGCTGGTCCCCACCCCGATGGGGTCTCCAAGGCTCAGGGAACATGAAAGCCTTGGCAGACGTTTTTGGAGATTGCGGGGAAGGAGCCCTGGTGGGCACCTGGTCTGGCCACAGCTGCTGCTCTTTCACTCTTACCTTCAAGGAGGGGCTTCCATGCTAGACCCCAGAAGGGAGATTTGGCCTCCTATGTGACAGGGAACCCCTGGTTTTGAGCAGTGGAATCACTGAGGGTAAAGATACTTTTAGGACTTGCTGGTCAGGTGACTTGGGTGGAGACAGACAAGAAGTTGGGAGAAGACTCATCCAGGACCTTCCTGGCTAGGGTCAGGCCAAGGCTCAGGTCCAGATCCTCAGACAGCCACCTCCATCTCAGCCCCTGCTATGGCCTCCCACAGTACCCAGATTTAGCAAATAACAATACAGGATGCCCAGTTAAATATGAATTTCCAACAGACGACAAGATTTTTTTGTATAAATATGCCCCCAGTAGTTTGTGTATTGTTTATCTGAAGTTCAGTATTTTCTGGACATTTTGTATTATATCTGGCAATCCTACCTCCAGACCACTGTGAGGGGGCGGGGACTGGCCTCCGCTACTCACTTCCCAAACCCTTTCCTTCCCCAGCCTGCAGGTGCAAAACACCCGAGGTACAGCCCTTCCCCTTCCACCAACTCCAGGTGAGTGAAGCCCTTTCTTCTCCTCTGGGGCAGCCTCTCATTTCAGCTGCTGGGCCAAGGGTGGTTGGGGCTTGAATTCAGGGCAACTTCTCAAACATCAAAAGAAGCATTTAACTTTTCCCTGAGCAAGCCGTGACAGAGTCTGGCAGTTCTTCCTGGGAGACAAGCTAAGATTCTTTTCTCTCCTTCTCTGTCTCTCTTTCTCTCTTTTTTTTTCTTTTTGGCTGAGAACACCATAGCAATGGAAAAGACAATATACCAGTTATTTTCACCAATAATTAACCCTATTACACCAAGTTTTAAAGAATTGGAATATAATGGGACATACTTAAAGTGAAATCTGTGCTGAGCAGAATTCAGCCCTGGATGATTTGAATGCACTGTGTGAGTTCACCATATCTGCTCATCACGGCAAGTACGAGGACCTGACCATGGGCTCCGTCATCAGAATGGGGGATGCTGGAGAGTTTGCTCGGCCAGGCACGATTTGTGGCCAGATCGCCCGTGCCTAGAGTCCAGCGATGTGAATGAGTGATTTCTTTGACCGTTTCTTTCTTTAGCAGGAAAAAAAGATGCATTCAGAAATAAGCCCATGTTGCACAACAAATCAGACTTTGTCTCGGTCCCCAGGGAATCTTGGCGTTTTGGTGGAGGCGCGGTCTTGACTGACCATGCTTTCTCTTAAGGTGTGGCCTACTTAGCCGAATGAGCAGAGCACATCTATAATTAGCATTATATGCAGAATAAAAAGACTCTTTAAGGAACATCTCTGGGTCCTCATCGTCTTAAGCATCTGTTGCCATGGAAGCCGGCAGCAGCTCCAAAAATCTAGAGCGGTGAGCGACAATTGCCCACTCGCTGCTGAAGGGCCTCTTTAAATAAAGTTGCCTTTTTTCTTTGGATTCTGAATAAACATAAACCCGGGTTTTTAGTGCAAAATCCTGATTTCAAGGTTATTGATGCCATCCTAAATTAATACAGTCTGTGCGACAGCACACACCACCCCAGCCAGGCCAGGGTACTCCTGTCTTCTGAAAGCCTGACATTTGTTTTTCATCATGAACTTAAAGGTCACGGGCTACAGATGGATCAGAGTACCTGCCTGAGTTTACATTTACATGCATTTTATTTTATTCCCACATGCACTTTTTATGAGATCCATCACTGGAATAAAACTGTAACGCTCCCGTATTCTCTAGGCTGGCTAAACTAGGAGAGTTGTCAAGCTGCTATCTCTACATAATTTGAATTAAAATAAGAAATATATGCTGATTTGATATTTCAAAAGCAACAGCTTTAAGTTTAATGTTGGCTAAAACTGGCCATCACAGAGAGTGCACACATTTCTAGGCCTTACTTATTAGTGTAATTTGGAGGGCAGATTGACAATAGACTATAATCCTATTATGCACTTTTTATTTAAAGCCGTAACCTTCTCACGATCCAGCTAACCCCGACGTGATTAGCCAACGATCAATTCACAATTGATGGGGAAATGCACCTGCTCTTATTTTCTACAAATACATGTTTGTGTTTGTGTTTCTGTGTGAGGTAAGCAGGCCACTCGCATCATTGTATTACTATTGTATTGCCCTTTTTTTGTGATGCCAAATAACATTTTATATTTTTACCAAAATACCTGTGGAGCTGACAGAGCATGATGCATTCATTTTCCTTGATTTTGTAGTGAGGGAAAAGGCTAGCATGAATAATTCAAAAATAATGCTGAGACTGTTAAGATTTAGTATTGGAGAGGTCATCACAGTTGGGAGAAATGAGCTAGGAGACTATTACTATTCCACGATCTTTGAATCTCAAGGTGACATCATTATTATTTCTCTATATCTATAATGTGGTGCTGCAACCAGCTTATTGCTGTGTTTCTCATGTAGGGGAGAAAGATCAATTACATACAGACCTCAAAATGTGAACCATAAGCAGAGTGCCCAATAAAACTGTCATTAACAGTTCCCACAATTTTAGCTGTATGCTTCCAGGTCAAGCTGCTTTAAAAATGATAACTGACATTGAAAGTTTGAATAAAGAGCATCCATTCTAAAGGGAGCCATTTCCTAGCCACATAACTGAAACTCTTTAATAACACTTGCTAATTTCAGTCTGAACTGCAAAAAGTACCCTAATGATGAGCTTAGCACCGAGGATACTTAGAGAATGAACACAAGCCCCAGCGTTCCCCTTTGAAAAATAGGTTTGTTACCGGATTGACATCAACAGCAAGCACTCTTGAGTAAGCATAAAGCAGTCCCATGCAATCATATTTAATTTATTCCTATTTTCAACCAGAAGCAGAAAGATATCACCAAAAAATAAAATGCATGCTAGAGTAGTGTTTACAGCGCTTCCCTCACCATTTGTTACTGCTACATAACCAGTGATAAATCTTGCTTTCTCTAGAACAGGATTAAAAAACACCTCTACATTCAAAAATGTTAAAATGGAATAGAGCTATTACTACTGCAAAATCCCTTTTTTCTACCCCAAAGGGTCCCTACGTGTTTAAAACATTTTTTTTTTTACTTTACAGAATTTTACAAGCCTTCCTACCAGCTTACTTTTTAATTAAAATGTTCCTGTTAGTGTCAGAACTCTGAAACATCACATTTGGTTTAAAGGTTTAACAGTTCAAAGCATTTGTGATTTTCCTAAGAGGGTATATAAAAGCACTGTAGATTTCTTCTTATAAGTGATATGAAAGTACACTGAACCAGTGTTTATCCCTGCTTCCTTTAACGCATTCCTGAACATCTGTGGTATCCACCTGGCCATAGGTCCCCTCTGACTCGCTGGGATAGTCACAAACAAAAGACGCTTCTGAGCCCTGCACCTGAAGACGTGCTGAGTTTTTGCTTTGTTTTTTGGTAATTTTGGTAATGATAATTTTGATATTTCTGCATCTGTTACCAAGTGACTAATGAGCTTCTGCCTTATTTCCTTATATTGTATTTCACAATAAATACCACTTTATAAATGTTTAAATAAGTTAAAATGAATTATGTGTGCCACTGTCATGGTTGCCCAGCCTCCTAAAGACACTTTTTCCTCCTCCTCCTCCTCCTCCTCCTCCTCCCTCTTTTGTCTTCTGTCTGTCTTTACCTCCTCTTCTCCTTCTCTGTCTTCAGCCACATGAGCCCTGCAGAGAGCCAGTCCTGGTACCTGTCCCTTAAGGATGCTAGATGAAAAGATGGAAGGTGCCAGGGTCCTTGTGGGTGTCACTGGCCTCAGGACTGATTCCTGCTAGAACTCTTCAACTGCTTTCTGTGCAGGTCAGTCGTGCCTCATTGTGAAGCCACTTGTAGCCGGATTCCTGTATCTTGCCTGCAGATGCATCCTGACTCATACGGTGTGCAAAAGCACATGGTAAATTACGAAAGGCTCCACAAATGAGTGCTTAATGCATGATTAATATCATCCACTTCCCAAGCTCCGTGCCCCAAGTCCGCCATGACTTAGAGAACGAAGGCAAGGGTGTGAGCCCACCTCCTCGCTGGCTCAGGGAAGCATGCTAGGCTAGACGGGTTGCATGTGCCCTTGGTTGAACATTCAGCTGAGAGAAACCCAGAGTTCATTCTTTTCAAAACATCAAAGGGAAATTAATGGCATGGTATACAGGAGGAGTTGAGGATGGAGACATAAAACACAGGCAACATAAATATCCAGGCACAGCATACAATGTACATGAGGGTGTTTATCTGCAGACAATGCTTTAACTCCATGTGTTCTGACACCCTCGTTCCAGCTCGGAGAGGAGCCCCCTGAGAGCCAGCCCAACAGGTGGTCACTTTACTCCCAGCAAAGGGCCTACCCTGGCATCTGTCCAGGGCTCAGCAAAGTCATTGGTTCCCATATTAGTTTCCTGTGGCTGCCATCACAAATCACCACAAAGCTTGTGGCCTAAAACAACTGAAATGTATTTTCTCAGAGTTCTGGAGGCCAGAAGTCTGAAATCAAGGTGTTAGCAGCACTGGTTCCTTCTGGAGGTTCCAAGGGAAAGCCCACCCCACGCCTCTCTCCTGGCTCGGGTGTCTTCCGACAGCCCTCAGCGGCCCTCAGCTTGTAGACGCATTACCCCAGTCTCTGCGTCTGTCATCGTGCGGCCGTCTTCCCTGTGTATTTCTTCACATGGTGTTTTCCCCTGAATCTGTGTCCCCAGTCTCCCTCTTTTTATAAGGACACCAGTCACTGGACTAGGAAACTTCTTAATCCAGTAAGGCTTTCTCTTACCTTGATTGCGTTCGCAAAGGTTCTATTTCCAAGTAAAGTCCCGTTCATATGTACTAGGCCTAGGACTTGAACGTCTCTTTTTGGAGAATCCAGTTCTACCCACCAGAGTCACTACTCTTCCAGTGAAAGTGTTGTTCCTGGGGCAGTGGGGTCCTTGGGCCATGGGAAAGACCTGCTCTGGCACCATTCTGAGTGGCCACAGCTGCCCACCAGGAAGGTGTCTGACATTGCAGAGGGATTTCTGCAATGCTGCTGTCCTGTTCCTTCTCCCCAAGTAGCCAGCCACTCTGGGTCCTGCTCCTTGGGGCTGTTTGGAGCTCAGAGACTAGCGGGGGATGGGAGTTGCAGGGCCTGTGCAGGGCTCAGAGCTGGGAGCCTGGCACAGGACAAGCAGGCAGCCACCCAGGAGCCGGGACCCTGATCCCACCCTGGGGGCCGCCTTTGAAGCTGGCGGCAACTCTCACATCATGGGGACAGAGCAGAGTGGGGAGACACAGGCAAAGTCTTCTCTCCCCACCGACACCCTGTTCAAAGAGAATAGTTTGGGCAAAAATCTTAGCAAATAATGAATGACCAGCAGAGCCTGGGCCCGCCCAACAGGAGACTTGCTTGCAAAGGCCCTGTCCTTCCACATTCTCCGTACTCCCTGCCCGAGGGCTGCTGGGCTGGAGGCTGAGTCAGAGAGAGAAGCAGCCCCTTGTCTTTTTTTTTTTTTTTTAATTTAACATTTCATATGTATCTTGCTGTCCTGAAGATGCTCAGTGCTGATACAGGTGGAGCACAAACAGGAGTTTTCAGCCAGCATCTTATTGACTCACCTGTGCCTGCAAGAAAGTACAGGCAGTCTTGGGATGAGGAGCCGGGCTTTCCATGGGTAGAGATGACTGGAACACTCTGAAGGCTTCTCTCGCCAAGCTTTCAGAAGCTGTATCCCCTTTTGGTCCATAATCACAGCTAATGGGCTGGCCACAGAGGCATCAGGGGCATAAAATGGTCTAACACTACATTGACTATAAATAGCAAAGCCGTAAGTGACATTACTTTGCAGATAAGAAACAATCACATCATTAAGCAAAGGTGTTTAGTGTATCAGTCACCCTAACTTTGATTTATTGCAAGGCATTTGTCTGTCACCAGCACAATGGAAGCTATAATGCAACTCAAGGGTTTAAAGAGAAAATTAAGATGAATATTGCTGCTAGCACTTGAGTTTGCACAGATGCAAAATGGGTGGGCTTGCCTCGCTGCCTGCAGGGCTGGCCTCAGCCCAGCTTCCAGGCCCAGAGGCTAAGGACTGCCTGCGGTGGTAGAGAATCAAGCCCTGGGGGCTGGAGGCAGGGGCGCCCAGGGCAGAAGGCTCCGGCAACCAGCTAGGAAGAACTCCCCACCACCCAGGTTATTCCAAAGGGAATAATGCATTCCACATGGCAAAGGCTTCCCCCTTTTATCAGAGACTGTACAGCAGAAATATGAAATGGAAACAATGACTAGAGTTATTCTGATAAACATGATGCTTTAAAAAGCACTCTTGTTAAACACAACTGCTCCTGCATTCAACTCGATTTTAATCTGGTGGTTTGGGAAACGTATTGTAAGTCAGGCACTGAGCCAGGCCCAAGAAGTGTAATGAGGGATAAGTCACAGTGTCTGTCCTCCAGGGACTCATGGCCCAATTGGATGAACTCATAGTGCATGGCAGGTGGCAGCTGCTGGGTGGTTGAACAAATGGGTGAGGTAGAGGGAGGATGGTGTCATTGTAGAGGCAGGAGGCATGGGTGGATCCCAAAGAAGACAAACATTGCCCCTGGATGGGTAGATCTGAAAAGACAGGATGAGGGAGAAGGATTTTCATGGACTCCTGAAGGCTGGAGAGATTCTAGGCCAAAGGCAGTGGGGGACAGACAGAAAGTTTTGCAAGAAGATGCTGTTGCTTGTCCGAAGACATGGTGCATGCACATGGGGCCTTGGGGATGCTGAGTTCTAATGGGGCTAGTTCACTGGCCATGCACAGAGCCTCTGGGGGAGAAAAGGGTGGAAAGACAGTCAGATGGTGTAAGGAAGGGTCTTGGGTGTGTAGGCAAGGACATTAGACTTATTTTGATGGACAAGGGGGTACTAAAGGATGTGTACAGTCTGATGTGGAGTGTGGTCACACATGAGGTGGGAGGCAAGGCGGGCTGAGGAAGATGAGCCATGAGAGGGGAGGAGAGGCTGGTTGGGGGTGGGCTGCCTGGGATGGTGTGGATGGTGGTAGGCGGTGGCACACAAAGCCAGCAGCTGCTTGGGTGGATATTGGTGCCCAGCCCAGACCAGGTGTGGCACAGCAGGTGCTGGTGGGAAGTTTCACGGAGATTTGAGATCTGGGAGTGATCTTTGTAAGGGCCTTGATAGAGAAAGAGTTGTTTTACTGAGACCGTTACAAAGGAGACAATAGATTCATCTTCCTCTGGATGTGTGGTTGTTAAATGTCTCCTTGGAAATAAATGAAATACTATCTAGTTATGAAACTACTTCACCTGCTTTAAAACAAGAATAAATCAATCATGAATAATCACAACCAATCAGTCAAATCATTGATAATTATTAAAGCAGTTAATCAATAATCATTAAATCATTAAACCGATCAATCATGAATAAGCCCTACTCTGTGCTTCACTGGGCTGGGCCCTGTATCGGGCAAGGAGCAGGCTGAGTCAGGACCCTCCTGCAAAAAGCTCCACACGCCCAGCTTCCAGCAGGGGACTTCCCACTCCAGCCCCCGCCTCCTGCCCCCATGCACTGGATGCCCCAGAGAGCTTGCAGATCCTTCAAGAAGGAAACTGTTCTCATCCTCTGGGGCAATCTCAGCACTTGCGACATGTGCACAGGTACAGGTTGAATTTAGACATGGTGATACCACTCAGGAAAAGCAAAAGAAACACCGTACGTCCTCAGTGGCATTTCCTGAAGTTTGGATTGGATTTCCATGATTTCCAGGCTGCTACAAAGTCTTTTCTCTACTAGCTTCAAAAGTTTCTGAAAATCTGAGCAGTCTCTGCGGTTTGTTTTCAGTAAGCAGCTATTCAAAAGTGACTCAGCCAATGCATTTTGCTGCGATCCTTCAGACCCAAATGGTGCCTCAGCCAATATCAGCAAACAACCTTGCCCATGTGTGGGTGGGGGGGGACCCTTTGCAAACGTATGTCCAGGGTTTAAAAGACGTCATGGTGCGCTAAACTCATCCAACTAAGTCTAGCTAGGAATTTAAGACATTCTACGTGCTGAGGGTGTGGGTGAGGCAGGCCCGCTTAAGGTCTGGAGTGATGCTGTAGGGGCTGCAGAGAGCAGCTGGGGCCTGGGGAGCAGGTCACCTGGCTGTGCCCAGGCTTCAGGCCCCACAGCTGGGGAGACAGTGGCTGATGCCAACCTCCTCTTCCTCTTCTAGGTCATTTGTTCAGGCTGTATGCACTTCATCTGGAGGTGTATACATTGACCACTTTCTAATTCAACTCTTACTGAATTTTGCTAGTATATATCCCAAGAATATACTCATTTTTGATACCTTGAATGTCCATTTTTACTATAAGTCAAATGTATGGGTTTAAAGAAAGTCATGGGCAGTAGACTTCCAAGTCTAGGGACTTTTGGTAAGTGATAAGTAGGCTCTGTTTTCTTTCCATCATCCCACTGGTTCTTCCACTGAGGACTTGGTGAAAATGCCACTTCCGGTGCCCTGCTTGCAGGATGCAAGCATCTCTGTTTTGGTTTTCTAGCACTGAAGACCCAGTACCCTCCTGGGGTCCTCTCCCGTCCAGCATCTCAGGAGGGGTTTCCTCGAAGGGCCTCCCTTTCCCTTTCTGTGCTGCTGGGAGCTGCCGTCGTGGGTGCTGAGCAAGCCCCTAAGGTGTGGAGCTAAGTGTGGGCTTCCTCTCTGGCTCCTGGACAAGCCCTTCCTGCTCGGATTGAAAACAATGCTGTTTCCTTTGTGTAAATCAGGGGAACTAGGGCTGTTGTTATCTGAATCAGAACCGTTTTCTCAGATCCCCCTTTCTATGAACTGGCTAGCTGAGAGACCCCAACTTTTCATGTTTCATCATCTTGAGGTCTAGGTAAACTGGGGGTGCCAGTGGATGGGGGCACCCAGAAGATGATACCAATGGAACGAAAGTGATTAGCACTTGCTGAGTGCTCACTGTGCATTTTTGCAGCATTGCGTGGTGTGTCGTATCTGCAGTCTCGTTTGATTCTCCTGAGGGCTCTAGGTAGTGCAGGTACCACGATTATCCCATTGTCCACAAATCCTAGTCAGGGGTGCACAGCTTCTCATAGCCACAGGCTCAGGAAGAGTCCCACCTGGAATTCAAGGGCAGCTCTGGCTGACCCCAATGTCACGGGGAGTAGGGATGAATGAACCCCCAAATATATTTTAGGAATGTCTAGGTGTGGTCATGTAGGCAACTTGCAGCGAATGCAGATTTTTGGGCCCTACCTCCTGGGACCTGATCCAGTGGGGCTGTCTGGGTGGATCAATGAATCTGCCATTCTGTCAGCAATGCTGGGGACACCAGTGCTGCCTGGGGCTCTGTGGTGCTGGGGCTTGTCTGTTCCTTCTTCTCTGACCTCAAGCTGTGACTGGCAGAGGCTAAGTGTGGTTTTGGACTTCTGATCTCCCTGCAGCTTCTTCTCAGCCCTTCCTTGAGCTCTCCCTGGAGCCCGGCTTCTCCATGCATAGCAGTGGTGTTCCAGTTCTACTTGCCTGCAAGGGGCAGCTGGTACGTAGTCTACAGTCACTGCTGAGGCAGCGGGATTGTTGGGCTGCAACACCCTGGGGACCCCCATCTTGAACTAATAAGACGTTACTGCCTCTCGCTGGAAGGATTGAGGCTGGTTGTGCTCTGGTCCTCTAGGGCTGGGTGCTAGAAGGCTCTGACTGCTGGCCGTAATGAGGATAGGGTGAAGCCAGTGTTCTCTGGAGCGGCCACGTTCACTGGCTGCTGGAGATGAACTTGTGGAATCAACGCCGAGGTGAGGCGGGAAGATGGATGAAGATGCCAGACCTTCCTAAGAAGCCTCAGAGCACCCTTCCATCAGAGCATCCCCATCCTGGGTGGGAGCAGTTTTATTTTTATTTATTTTTTTGTATTCTACATTTGCTGCTGAAGAACAACAGGTGTTACCTGTTAGGTTTGAGAAGGGGGTTAAGGGGAGCAAAAATTCTGGGAAACACACGGTTGGTGCATGTTGCCCGGGCAGACTGCGTCCCTTTATCCCTGCCATTGTTACTGCTGTCTGTGTGCTCCAAGGTATTTTGTGCCTAAGGGTATTTTGAGGATCAGCTGCGTAAAAATGACCTGGGATGCTTGTTCTGGCTCCCAGGCCTCATCATAGACATATTGGGAGGGAATTTCTGGCAGTGAGCCTGCCTATTTGCCTTCTTTTTGTTTTGCTTTGTTTTGTTTTTGAGATGCAGTCTCGCTCTGTCACCCAGCCTGGAGTGCAGTGGCGTGATCTCAGCTCGCTGCAACCTCCACCTCCCGGGTTCAAGCGATTCTCCTGCCTCAGCCTCCCAAGTAGCTGGGACTACAGGCCTGTGCCATCACATCCGATAAAGTTTTTGTATTTTTAGTAGAGTCGGGGTTTTACTGTGTTAGCCAGGATAGTCTCAATCTCCTGACCTTGTGATCCGCCTGCCTCAGCCTCCCAAAGTGCTGGGATTACAGGCATGAGCTGCTGCACCAGGCCACCTATTTGCATTCTAATGAGCTCCCTAGATGAGGGTGATGCTGAACACATTTGGCTGTAAGACATGGAATACCTGACCAGTGACAGCTGGCCCTAAACAGAGGTTTTGGTTTGCCCATAGAATGCGTGGGGAGGCAAGGCCAGTGTTAGTTCCCCTGCCACCAATGCCATCATGGCCGGGTCTGTTTTATCTTTTCTGTACTGCAGTCTTGGTGTGCTGGCTTTTGTCCTGAGGCTTGTCACCTCCTGATTGCAAGATGGTTGCCACAGCTCCAGACAGAGTCCAGGTTTAAGGCAGAAAAGATGAGGAAGAGGAAAAAGAAGTGTGCTATCAACACTTGTCCCCTTTAATCAGGGAAGCTGTCCTAGGAACAATCAGCTCCATACTTCACAGCCCACTTTTGTGTAAATCTTGTTGTCTGGAATTAGGTTTCCTGGGCACTTTTAATCACAGGGGAGACTGGAAAAATGGAGAAGAATATTGAGATGATTGGTTTGGGCCAATTATGATTCATCACCTGGAGCTGAAAACAAAAGCTGAAATGTGTTAGAAAGTAAGAGGGCGGATTGGCGACCCACAGTTTCTGCACACAGATGCCCACTAAAATTACAAGGTCACCTTCCTAACACACTACAACAAAAGGCAGAGAAGCGATTTCCAGACCTTGGGGGTTGTCCAGGCACAGGGTTCCCCTTCCTTGCAATCTCTGTTCTCACCCTGTGTGATGGTGAATATTGTGAGTCAAATTCATTGGACTGAAGGAT
Organism: Alouatta palliata; assembly: GCA_004027835.1. Classification (NCBI taxonomy): domain Eukaryota; kingdom Metazoa; phylum Chordata; class Mammalia; order Primates; family Atelidae; genus Alouatta; species Alouatta palliata. Next base: position 84,523 of record PVKV010003797.1, on the reverse strand, counting down.
GCAAAGTATTGTTCCTGGGTGTGTCTGTGAGGGTGTTGCCAGAGGAGATGAACATTTGCGTCAGTGGGGAGGGAAAGGCGGACCCACCCTGGTTGGGCACCATCTAATCAGCTGCCAGTGTGGCCAAAATAAAAGCAAGGAGAAGAACGTGGAAAAACTAGATGGGCCTAGCCTCCCAGCCTGTGTATTTCTCCCGTGCTGGATGCTTCCTGCCCTCGAAGATCAGACTCCAAATTCTTCAGCTTTGGGACTAGGACTGGCTTCCTTTCTCCTCAGCTTGCAGGTGGCCTGTTGTGGGACCTCCACTTGTGATCATGTGAGTCAATGCTCCTTAATAAATTCCCCTTTATATATACTTCTATCCTATTAGTTCAGTCCCTCTAGAGAACCCTGACACCTTAACCAAAAACTTTCAATCAACAGCTAAAAAAAACCCAACATTAGAACTTTAGTGATTATGAACCCTTTCTTCAGGGAAACATAAAGGCAGAATGGAGAGTTAAAGGGCCCAATGTCTTCAGTACTAAATGAAAGCATGGGAGGAGGCTGGTCACAGTGGGGTACACAGGCACGCTGGCCAGTCAGGCTTCCTAACAGTGTCTTCACCAGTTTGGAGGGGAATGTTCACGGTGCCAGCATGACCCTCCTGGCAGGTGAGGGAGCGAGCAGGAAGCCGCAGCAACAAACAGAAAGGAACCCATAGAGACACAGAAGGATGCGTTTTCTTTGCATTACAGAGTAATATGCAGAACCAAGTTTTCCACAAAGACTTCTCGTAGGAGGGCTTTCTGGGAAAACTTTAATGTGAATGGAATGCCAATTTCCTGAATTTCTGTATAGAAGCAGGTGACAAGAAACATCAGTGGGTGGTGTTTGCTGTCACCAGTGATTCAAATTACTGTGTGGTTTCCTTCGCCCCCTTCTCTCGTAATCCTACAAGCTCCACTTCATATCAGTGGAACTTACATTTATTTGTAATCTCACTGCTTACACTCCACTGAACAATAAAAGTACAATAAACTAATAAAAAGCCCAAGTGATTGGAAATTGCTCTGGGAATGGCAGTCCAGTATGAAAGCTATAAATTTACTTGTGTGCTCATGACAATGTCAGCTAATTTTTATGAAAAGCCTATCACAGAACATGGTACCTAAACGCTGTGATCATTCGCGTGTCAGCCATCAGACTTCCCCTGATAACAAAATAGAAAATGCATCATAAAATGATGTTTCAGGTCGCAAATTCATCTTGAAATGCTCACTGTATCCAGGAACATTTCTTTTCTGACCCTGTCTTGCACCTGAACTTTGAATTAATCATTCCTTTTCTATATTGTTACACAATACCCACTGGTACCGTTGTGGGGGAGAAGCTAGAAAACAACCCCCAGAAATATCCTCCCACTTGAGGGGCTTGATTGGGACACATTAGTAAGTCGAAGGTAGACATAATTAGCCCACGGAACAACAGCAGTCATCAAGGAGCCTAAAAACTTAATCTGAGCACCATTACCTTCCACGATACACTTTTAAATAAACCACTGGGGGCCCATTTCTCACTGTCTTCGACCCAGCGGGAATACACTGTTGCTCAGTGGTCCCATGGGATTATCAAGGGTGAGAAATTGGGCTTCCTTTCCATGTTCAAAAACATCGTTTTTGCCTAATCACTTGGGATGGTTTCTAACTTGCTCTTCAAATCCTCAATATTTCTCATGTTGTAGAAAATCAAGTTGGTTAAAAAAACAAACAAACTTTGGCCAGATGATTGAAAGGAAAAATAGCCATCTTGAAGAAAAATGCTCTGAGGAAATGAGCGAGAGATCAGCAATGGTAATTTATCCCCCAGCCCTGGTGAGTTTGTAAACTTTATGGCTGTGAGCTGAGGAGTGGAGCCCATCTGTCCTGGCTTCGTGTGATTATAATCATCAATAGATAACTCGGGAACATTTATGGTCACCCAGGGAGTAAGGGAAGGGCAGGGGGAAGAGGAGGGAGCTTCGAGCAAACCCAAAGATGCTGTCTCTGTTTGTGGCTTCCTATCTGACCCGCCAAGGCATCGCAATCTTCTTGGCGTCCGCCCCTGGGTCTAGCACCAAGCCAGGGTGTGTGGACATCTCTGGAGTCGCCTGCGGCCAAAAGTGGAGGAGGGCAGGCTCACAGGTTCTCCTGTAAGCCCCCAGTGGGTAGGGGCCTAACCCAAGGGCTCTGGGGGCCGGTGGCTCCAGGGGATCGGAGTGCGGGTGGATTGGGGAAAGATTTCAGGGGTCCCGGGGCCCAGTGCCCCTCTTCATTTGGGAGACTGTGATGGTGCAGGTTCTGTAGATAGCCGCTAGGGCCTGGCCCTGAGGGACTGCAGGACTGGCTGGCTCTGAATTGACTTCCTGTCCTCCTTTGGGAAAAAGGCTGTGTCTGGAGCCAACCAGATTCACAACTCCCCAGTCTACAATGTTGCAGGCAGGGCTCTAGACGGTGAACCAGATTATCTGAGGGCTGCTGGAAAGTTACCGGGGTTGGGGCAGGGAGCCTTCAGGTTTCCCCGGGAATCTGGATCTACCAGGGCTGACCTCGGTTCTGCCAAGTGTGGGGGATGCTGGAGACAATGGCTGCCAGACTACAAGCGGCCTGTGCGTTGGCTTATGCCTTTGGTGCAGCCCACGCTATGCCATGTGCTGCTTTGTGGCTGCGCCCACCCGCCATCCTGAGGGTGCTTCCGTCCTAAGGGTGCTCACCCTCTGGCCCTGCCCCAGCACTAAACTCTTGCTTACTCTTCACAGCTGAACTAAAGCGTGCTTCCTCTAGAAAGCTACCCTGAATCCTTCCAGTAAAATAGATCTGTCTACTGTGTCTGCACAGCCTGGACTGCATCAGATGACAGTTACCTGAATCCTCTCCCACCTCCCATCTAGGCTGAATCCTCTCCCGCCTCCCATCTAGGCTGAATCCTCTCCCGCCTCCCATCTAGGCTGAATCCTCTCCCGCCTCCCATCTAGGCTGAATCCTCTCCCGCCTCCCATCTAGGCTGAATCCTCTCCCGCCTCCCATCTAGGCTGAATCCTCTCCCGCCTCCCATCTAGGCTGTGGGCAACCTGGACCAAGTGCTTAGACCCGAGTGTCATTGCTGCTCTGTTCCCAGCCCAGTGCCTGCCACGGTGCTGTCCTCAGTACACATGTTTCATAGGATATTGAAATGCAACTTGCCATGATGGCATGTTTTAAAAAACAAGCTTTAAAACATGGGCATCTTTATTTCTTCTGCAAAATAGCACGCAGCTGACAATTTGAATCAGGAGCGTATCGTGTACAATCAGCTAAAATCCTTGGTGTTTATTTTTCCCGAATAACATCACACAAATAAAATTAAAGCCACTTTAATGAAGACTGGAAGTTAATACTAAATGAATCAAGTGCTAGTGCTTAGCAATACAGCAATTTTTTTCCCATTTAGAGAGTATTTAATACTTAAGGGTTGGTCCTCCGTATGACTGATGACCAGGATATGCAGCAGACTCAAGTCTTAGGAAGGTCCATTTATTGCAAGTTAGGCTGTAAGAGGATTCTCCCTGTAACATCACCAACTGCTGTGTTTTCCAATTCCTGTTGGAAGTATGGCTTACCTTTCCCCGCTAAATCTAACTCAATCCAGGGAGGAAATGCGGCTTCCATCGTCTTCTCCGAAGCCATTGCCTGAACAAGCTCTGCGTTATTTCATCAGCGCAAGATCACATTATTATCGCTAACTAGCTGCATTGCATATTGCTTTGTTTTGTCTTCTAGGCTGCAGAATTTTGCCAGTCTTAATTTTAACCCAGTAAAATCCACTCCGGTCTTTTGTGTATTAAAAATAGGCATTTAGCTGTAATCATTATAAAGGGAACATATAGAGAGACGAATAACCGATTTATAATCCATTCTTATGTAATTAAGAGACAGCTTTTGATTTCAATGAAATGACAATTGCATAATGGATTTTGAAAGCAAGATAAATATGAAATGAAGAGGAAGAGACATTTATGAAGTGCACAGGGAGAAAAGCAGTGAGATTTATTTTTCAAGTGATAAAACATCATCCAATCACGACATTCACTTTTATGGTTACGATTTGCCAAAGGATCTCAAATCTTGTTAATTAAAAAAAGGCGGGAGGGTGACATGGCTAAAAACAGAAGAGAAGCCTTTTGTGCTTTGAAATGGAAAGATGCCTGCTGATTTTCTCAGGGCCAACCCACCTAGAGGAAAGGACTTGCTCAGAAGTATTTAACCAGTGAGTATTTCTCATTGATTGTACTTGTATATACCTCTAATTAGGAAAGCTTGATTTATAATAGACGATCAAAATATTTGAATTTCCCTTTTGTTAGAGTTTCTTGTTCTAAGTACTCAATTTCTAGAAACTGAAAAAAAAATGAACTAGTATAAAGTAATACAATTTTTTTTTTCAGGACCAGTATAGTTAAGGGAGCCACTCTGCCTCTTACCCAACCCTCGGCTCGAGTTTTTAAAATTAAAGGTTTTTATCTTGCCCACAATAAGTATTCGGGTGAGGATGAGAATGGAGACATCTATTTTGGCTCCAAGCCAGCCCAAATTGGCCAAGAGACAAGTTTCCTATAATTTGAAGATCTGCAGTAAAAAATGAACGTATTGTTTTGCCAGCCTTTATTTAGCTGTTTGCAATAAGAAAAGTTTCTATATTGCTTTAAAGAAAGCCATTCTTATAACTTTCAATTCCACAAGACAGAAAAGTTAGTCATGGCGAATGAATGTACAAGGTTTCTATATGAGATTTCTGCTTTGGTAGTTCCAATATCCTATAGCTGTGTTGATAAAAATAGGATTGCTCGTCCCCTAGAATCTAATGCCTACCTTTTAAAAATAAAAAATGTACCAGAACTCACTGTGATACAACTACATAAAAATGTAAGTGATATTTTGCAGCTGGTTCCATCGTAGGAGTTGTCCTCTACTTTTAATAGGGTTCATGAGAATTAATCTCTGAGTTGAGTAAAAATCAAGGCATAACAAGCAAAATGAAATACAACCTCATTTTAATGTAGGACACATTATGAATGTATTAGGTCAATGCTTAGACATATTTGTCTTTTGACTTACAGATGTCAATGGAGAACTTGAGACACACCTAACAGGTATGGTGACAAAGACTGCTAGCTGTCCTGCAATACCCTTTGCCAACTCCTTTCCCAGTGATGATATTTTAGGAGTGCTTGAGTGCCTAGAAAGAAGGTTACATCTCCCGTTGCCTTTGCAGCTTGTCAAGGTCATGTCATTAAGTTCCAACCAATGGGATGTGAATGATTTCCTATCGTAACTGTAAGAGAGAGGTTAGGTTCTCCCTACTAGGTGCCACATGTGCATGGTGAGAAGGCATCTGGGACCGGTGAGGAGGTCAGACCTCAGGGTGGATCAGTGATTGATGCCACCTGTGTAGCACTTCCTGTGTGCCAGGCACTGTTTTGAGTGCCTTATACCTGAGATCTCACAACTTTATAACGTTGGCACTACTACTGTGTCCATGTTACAGATGAGGAAACTGAGGCACAGAGAAATGGCACAAAGAGTACATGGCAGAGACTTTCACCCAGGCAGCCTGGCTTCAGAGCCTATGCTTTTGATTGCCACACAATATGGCCTGTAGAGATGGAAGGGACCAGAGAGAAGGGCCTGGGTCCCTATGCCATGAGACCACCACATTCACCCTGCCCCACCTCACCAGGACTGTTAATTTCTCTCTTAAAGTAGCGAAACTCTTAGCCTAACAAATGAAGGGACAATGGCCAGTGTGCGCAATTCAGTCAGGCAAATGCGGTCTAAATGTTGACTTGAAATGACGAGGCAAGAAACCTGCAACTAAGAACAAGTTAAGCCACAGCCAAGATCTGAACCTTAACCTAGAAGCAATAATATCCCAGAAAATACATTTACTCTTTCTCAGTTCAACCCCCGAAAGCCAGGGTCTCAATAAAAGGACACCTTGCTCCCCTTGAGAAAAAAGGTTGCCTGTCAAATCATTTTTCCAGAATTTATTTTTTATCTTTTTACCTAATATAATGAGTTCCACCTCTACTTCATAGAAGAGCCCCTTGTCTGGTGAAGGTACTATACAGGTCACTTCTTTGTGGGCAGGTAAGGTAGATTAAAGCAATACTCAGGGTTCACGTGATCATGACTGCTAATATGATGCAGAGCCATTTACTTTCATTACATTTATTTTATTGAAAACCTTTTTTCCCTGTAGTTAGTAATCGCTTCATTCTTTAATTTGCTTAATTTTCTATTTGCTTTATACTCCGAATATTTGCGTGGGGTATAAAACTTCCCTTAGCACCGTCACACACCAGGTGATCAATCATCTCCATTTGTTAGTGGTAGGCATCCTTCTCAGAGTCCTCTCCTCTCTTGCTTCAGTTTCCTAGTAACGTTCTAGGAAAGGGTCTGTGTGAGATCAGCTTTGGAGGCCTTGCATACCTGAAAATGTTGATTCTGCACTCGCACCTGACTAACAATGCCTCATCATTCGTTGGGTGTAGAAGTCTAGATGGTAAATGATCTTGCTTTAGAATTTCGAGGCCCTGCCTCGTGGTCACCTAGCTTCCCATGTTCCTGGGGAGAACCCTCATTCTTTTTTGAGTATGTGACTTACGTCCTCCTCAACATTGCAGAAAACAGGTAGACTCTCCCCTTTATTCCCGGTGTCCTAAAATCTTATAATAATGTGCCTCAGTGTGGGGCTACTTCTATTCCTTGGACTGTAAATTTGGTGGGCTTAAATCTAGTGACCCATGGCCTTTAGCTCCAAGGACGTTTTTAAAAAACAGTATTTCTTCATTATCTCCTACTCATTTGCTTGGCTTTCTCTTCGCAACACTCCTACCCTTCACACGACAGACCTCCTTGATCAGTCCTCTTAAGCGTCTTATCTTTTCCCTCCTATTTTTCATCTCTTCAACATTTTGTCCTGCTTTCTTGGAGATCTCCTCAATTTTATCTTCTAAATCTCCTATTGAATTAAAAACCATTTTTTTACTATGTTTTTAATTTGCAAGAACTCTTTCGTTTCTGAATACTCCTTTTTTCTAAAAAATGTCTTACATTCTTGTTTCATGAATGCAAAAGCCTCTCATCTCTGAGAATATTAATTGCATATTTATTTTACATTTTCTTCTGTTCACTTCTTTATGTCTGTTTCCTAAAAGTTCTTTGTCTCGCCCTGTTCATTTATTTTGATCTCAGTCTTTCAGATTAGTGGCTTTTCTCAAGTACATGGAGACTGTTAGCTGTCGGGTGCAAGGCACTACAAAATTCACTGGAAATGCTGTCAGTGATAGGGTGTCTTGACTGGTGGCCTTGCCATCCAGGATTCAGGTAATACTGATGCCATATGGTTGGGGGTAATTCAGCTCAGAGAGTCTCTTCTGGGTGAGCCAGTTTCTTCAGAGGAAAATTCCCCAAATGCTTATCAGTAGGCTGGAAGTTCTCAGAGCTGAGAGCAGAAGCAAACTAGGAATCTCAGCATTTAGTACTACGACTCTCAATTTCCTGCTTTCAATATGGCACCTCACTTTGACCCTCCAGTGGCCTGCTGTCCCCACGTCTAGGCAGTCTCAGGTTCAGCCTTCTCGAGAACAATCTTCTGTCTGTCTTCTGCCAAGGTTGGGTTGGGGGACAGTTGCTGGGAAGCCTGGTTGTAGGAGAATTTGGAGTCTAAGGGCCCTTCATTATTTACTATTATTATTTTATCATTTTAAGGGCTCTTTATAAAGGTTTCCAATCACTTCTGGTTTTCCAATCATTATCTGTACTGACGCCTGCAGGGTACCAAGTGCCTCCAGATCTAAGCCTTTCTGGAGTTTTCTAGCATGAATTGACTTGGTTATTGTTGGGGAAGCAGGTTTCAGCTGTTTGGACTACTCTCAGTGTGCACACTCATCCATCTGCTTTTTATCACCAAAAGTTGGTGTCTTTTCTTGTTGAGTGTCATCCCCTATCCTATTTGCTTTGTCCTTACGAATTCATGACTTTTTCTAATTCCATTCCTGTCATTTTAGTGGCAGTTTAGAAAGAAATGGAGATAAACAAGTGTGTTTCTTCTCTATAGTTAACTGGAAGTCCAGTTTTTACTCTTTAAATTTACTTTAAAAGTTATTATTTTTACTGGTGAGAAATGATGAACACAAAACAAATTATTTTAGAAATAAGTTAATTATTTCTGCAAGGCAGAACGGATATCATGAGGTTCAATTCTAATTTTATCTTTTTTCTTTTTCACTGTAGTTAATGGGAATGAATTTCCAGTGACCAAGAGATCATCCTACTCCAGCTCATCCTAGAGAGAGAGTTCTATTGATTTATCAGTGTCTTCTTTGATATTTCCATCTGCCCTTATTTGGCTTCATTTTCTTTTAACCAGAGTAACCCCTGATCAAGACCGAATCTCAAAAGAATAGTTGTATTTACTCACAACTCTGACTTAAGCTGTTTTATTTGATATTTTCTTTTCGGGACTGGTTTGGGCCAAATGCTCTCACAGACTTAGGGAATTCTTTATTCAGGAGTTTCCAAGACTTGAAGAACTTGTAGCATGTACAGTCACTTTCCAGAAACATTTGAGGCTGTTCCCTTTATTCAGGTAATCAACTAGAGATAAAGGAACATGGTTCTTACCTGTCATCACATCTGCTTGGTGGGTAAGCCAGTCCCTCCCTGGGGTCAAGATGACCTTCAGCAGCCCGCTCTTACAGCTGCCTTTAAACAACAGGTAACAAGGCACCTTCACTTAGAAAATACAAGACTTTCCTTGAAGAACTTCGTTTTCCTAGATATGCCCTCTCAGGCTCACTTTATTCCAACATCTGTTTTATGCCAGGAAAGAGCCCCATATCCTTCCACAAAGATTTGAACACAGAGCTGAGAACTAGGGTTCCTCCAGGTAGGAGCCAAGTATTAGGTGCTTCAGAAATTGAATTCTTCATTTGGATAAACTGGTAGTAAGCCAATCTGTCTTTCGAAAAGTGGGTCAAGCCTCGTTCTGACTCCTTCTCACCCGGGGAAGAAGTATTTCTCTACAAACAGCGTGGTTTACTTACTGGACAGATGAGGACGCCCTCTTCTCCAGGAGTCCCTGCTCCCTCTGTGCTGGATGCAAAGTCCCACAGTCAACAGTGGCTGGCCCTCTGCAGCAGTGAGGAGGCGCAGCGCGCTCAGAGCAGCTGCAAAGAGGGAACACGGGAGGGAAGCCATCATTCTTCATGTTCTTCATCATTTCAAAGTGTTATAAATAACTTCCTTATCACTCTCGACACGTGGAAAGGCACACAGAATGGACTTCCACACAACATTTATACACAATAAAGTTAATGATAGACATGACCGACTTCCTTTCACCATAGAAATGTCAGAAAGCAGGAAGCTGGATATTCGCGTGTGACTTACGTCCTTTGTGGAGCTCTCCTTCGGCTTGTCCAGTGCTCCAAATTTCTTGGCTTACTCTATCATTTAAGATCTACAATGAAAAAGACTGGATCTCCTATCCCAAGGACACTGGGTAATTCGTCTTTCCACCTCATCTTTTTTTAAGACCTTGTCTTACTCTGTCACCTAAGCCACTGTGGCACAATTTCAGGTCACTGCAACCTCCGCCTCCTGGGTTCAAGCAGTTCTGTCTCAGCCTCCCGAGTAGCTGGGATTACAGGCATGTACCCCTACACCCAGCTATTTTTTGTATTTTTGGTAGACACGGGGTTTTGCTATGTTAGCCAGGCTGCTCTTGAACTCCTGGCCTCAAATGGTCCACCTGCCTCAGTCTCCAAAAGTGCTGGGATTACAGGCGTGAGCCACCGTGCCCAGCCACTTCAGCTCATCTTGAAGAATTCTTGGGTGTCTGTGTCACTGTAGGTCACCTCTTACCTCTTACATGGACTGCACTCCCCCTAAGTTCTTAAGTTCACCCTTTCCTACCACCCTCACCCCCTGCAGGATAACTTGCCCGTCTGTCATTTCCCTAGAGTTCTTCTAGCCCAAGGCTGTGTGTGTAACCAGCATTAGTGAAGGTTTGCAGGAAACAGAGAGATTCTAAGTCACCGTAGTACAGGATGCAATTGCATATGGGCTCCTGGCCTCATCATTCTAAAGATCCATCTGACATGCCCGTCATGGAAACGTGTGGCTGTCTGGGCCTCCCCATACGCACTGTTTGCCACTGTGTTTTAGCCTTTTCTGCCTGGCCACAGCCTCACTATGTGACCCCTTTCTTTCTTTACGCTCTTTCTTCCACCCCAGGCGTGGCCATTCCCCAGCTGCTGCCAGTTGGATTGGCAGAAGGGATAAGTTCTTTCTGTTTTCCTTTCTGTTTCCTGACCACATCCAGCAGCCTCATCTCTCTCAACCAAGAGGCGTGGCAAGTTGTGCCCTTCCCTAGAAGTCAGGCGTTGAGGCAGGTGGGGTTTGCTTTAAAAAGAAACTGTATTTTCTTCTTAGCTCCTTTATTTAATACAAGGAGAAAGTGTTTCTGGAATTGTCAGTGATAGCTTCTCCCAGAGCATGTAGGTTCCCCAGCAATGGCTTTTCCTTTTGCAGAACACGTTACAATCCCATTCTGTGCACGTGCGAGAGAGCATCAGAGCCCATTTTGACCCTGCCGTCACCCTGACAATTTAGCACATCTGGACTGGAGTGGCTGCTGTGGGCTCTGGGAGAAGCTATAGGATGATGAGGCTTTAATGAAAGCAGCTTTGTTTTTCCCTTTTTAAGGAAAGAGTGTGATGTTGCTTCTATCGATTGGGCAACTGGCAGCCAGTGTTAGGAGATGACCTTGAAAACGTGTGCTAAGAGGCAAGGGCGCTGACAGGCAGAGGAGGCTCCGACAGGCTGGCTACGCGCTGGGAGCCGCTTCTCTCCGCCAGCGCTTCAGGACCACGACGCTTTCCAGGAGCCGTGGGACTGTAGGAGGGACCTCATGATTGCGGTTTGTGCACAACCATTCTCCCTTGCCAGAGAGCTTCCCCAGGGCCGGGCCACGTGGTTAGCTGTTGCGCTCCTTCCTAGCACCCCCTGCAACCCAGCGCTTCCAAGGAGCTTCCTCCCTGCGGAGCTGGGGCCAGCCCAGCGTCATTTCATCTATGCAATGGCCCTACCAGATGGGCGCCATGAGGATAACACCCAGTTTTACAGATGGGAAAACAGGCAGGATAGGTGACTTGTTGAAGGCCACGCAAATAGTAAACGACAGGCCTGGGAGCTGAAGAAGGCTCCAGGTGTGTACCGTGCTGGTTTCAAGCCCCTCTCCACTCGGGAGACTGTCTTGTTTGCCGCCCGTCATAACAAATCCACGACGGACCACGAGGGTTCATCAGACTCCACTGTGTGTCTATTTGTATTCAAGCCTGGCCGTGTTTATGGTTTGGTTTTTGGATATGCTCGACTTTGGAAGGACAAATATTAAGAGAAAGAATGCTTCTCCTGAGAAAATGATGATAGGGCAGAAAATCTAACCCAACCCCGGGTAAAGCAGGTAGCCTTATTATTCTCGTAAAACACTCTGGCTTTTCCCCTGTGTTGCAGTTATCTCAGTGTATTTACAGTATGTATTTGCTTTTTCATTTTTTTCTCTATTCCTCACTAGATCGCAGTCTCCTTGAGGACAGGGAACAGGTCTATTTTTTTCCCCAACTGGTGGCGGTGGCATATAAATGACACAGTATAATTCTGGTTGAATGGATAAGCAAATTAATTTAAAAGACATTGCAATTTATGTATTTATATTTAAAGATACATTTTCCTAATCTAAGACCCTTGCTTTCACAGTGTTTTGGCCCCAAATGTGCCTTGGCTTCTACTGAACCCGATTAATGCCTATCGAGATGGTCCCGTCTGAGTTGCTCTGGTCTTGTTGCTTAAAAGCATATGAAGCACAAAATACAGATAATTACTGGATTTGATCGTTTAAAAAAATTTATGTCTAGCTCTTTATTACTAAATAGCTTTTACTAATTTTTAATTTTTATTGGTGAGGCTTCCCTTAGGTTTAATTATAGGATGTAATTTTTATTTCAATGAACTTTGAAATGAAAACATATCTATGTTGACTATCAGTTAAGCATTAAATCTTTCTCCCTGTCCAGAGTTTCTAAGCAGAACATAGCTGTATAAACTTGCTCAATGAAGCAGAAGAAAGGTGCTCTTTGATGAGCAATTGAAAAGTCACAAAAAGAAAACTTTTTAGCATCAAGGGACTTTGAAGAACTGATTTCTGTTTACAGCAGAAATTATGAGGTCACCTGTCATATTATATAGACTGTGGCCACTTGTGACTCTAACCTGAGATAGCATATTCTTCCCAGAAGCAATGCCTCAGTGCGGCAAGTGACAGAAACTCAACTGAAGTCCAAAGTAATTAGTTGATTCATGGCATTGAAAATCCTAGCTCTGCACAGCTGGATCCAGGGGTCGAAGAATATTCTAGGTCTTTGTCTCTCCCTTAAATTGCTGCCTGGCTTGGCCTCATTCTGCATAAGGCTTCTTCCACATGGCTTGCCAGGTACCATGGCAGCTCCAGACTCCCATGGGTGGCCCTTAGGCCTTCAATGCTAGAGGAAAAGAGAGAGAAAAGAGAGAAATGGTGGCAGCATCTGTGTGTCAGCTCTCTGGGAAGCCTTTTGTTGACCCCATGGGGGAAAGAGGTCTACATCTGAACCAGTAACTGGGCCAGGGGGTGGGCAGACCTGTGTCTCATGCCTACTCCCATGGTGCAGATGAGGAAATGCTTGTGGATGAGGCCAGTGGGAAATGCAGGAAAAACTCAGGTGAAGGTGCACAGATGCAGAGCAGGCAAAATAAACCATCACCCACTTCACCTGGCTTAGCAGAACAAGCAAGAAAAAAGGGAAGAAGCACACTAGATACAGGGCCTGTGACATAGAAAGGGCTCTGGCATTCCTTTCGATTGTGAAGTGGAAGAAATGAAAGAATACCTACAACATGCCCGCATTTTAAAGTATCTGGTAAGATTTTATGGCATATTTCAAATATTATTTAAATAACTTGGATATGAATTAATTCTGTTCTCTAAACTAGTGAAAACAATGATTTATTTTCTTATTATATGCCCCTAAAATATTTAGTAAACATTATGTTCTAATTCATTTTCCTGTTTTAGTTATTTAAGAGTTTCTGTCATTCATATCAATTTATTAAAACCTAGCCATGATTCTAGTGTTTTCTTTGACTCTTAATTTTGCTCTTCACAAGTTTTTATTTGCTTATTCAATGAATCAATATTTATTGAGTTGTAACTTTTATCAGGTATTATTGTATTATAATCTGAAGGAATTCAACGATGAAATGTACAGAGAGACAAACTTGCAATCTAACCGTATGATCAATAATCAAACCACTTATAAGGCAATGATTAGTTAAAAAATGGCCAATCTGGCTTTATTAACATCAGGAAAGGGAGAACACAGCCTACAAACTTTCTGCAAAATGACCCAGCAGAAAATTCAGATTCAGATTCAGAGAAAAACATCAACCTCATTCCAGCTGCCTTTGGTTTAGCCAAGCTCATTCCAGCTGCCTTTGGTTTAGCCAAGCTCATGCATGGTCCTAAAACAGTTGCGTCACATAGGAGGCTGCGTAAAAGGCAGATTGTGTGGCACAGTAAAATATTTTGTTCCCTGATTATCAGTAATTAGTGGAATAATATAATAATAAAAAACTTGATTGGTGAAAAGGTGTAGATTATAAGAATAATTAACATTGCATTTGTAGAGTTCATGTATTAAGAAAACACATGAATGGCATGTGATCCCAGTTTTAGCACTAGCAACCCACGAAGAAATTGGCCAGGAAATGTCATTGTATAGCCTCGATGGGGTGTCTGGGAAGAGATCCCAGGGAACAGAGAGTGAGGCACGGGAAACGAGAGAGAGAAAAGGACCCACAGGCAAGCATGCATGATGGCGCTGGCCACTCCTGTGGCCACTAGGGTAGGATACAGCCAGAACCTTCTGGGTGTCTCATAAAAAGTATCTCAGCACAGTCTTCCGGGACAAAGGAGGAAGCTTTTTCTCCATCTGTCTCCCACTGGCCAAAGGTAGCCTGACAGTGTGACCTCCCCACTCTCCTGGGGGGTGCACCATGTAGGTTGGCTTGGGCAGCCTGGGGCAGGAAGCCAGAGGTGCTCAGTGCAGACTGGTGGAGTGCTGCCACCAAAGCTGAATGCCTCTGGAGGAGGCAGCCGTGGCTGGAGGGGCAGGCTGAGGAAACAAGTAGGGGACACGGAGGGGCCTGATTCAAGAGGAGGTGGGAATGGACAGGTATAAGGTACGACCCAAGGTCCACTGACAGGTGACCACATGGGGTGGGGCCAGAACCCAGTTCCCTGCTCTGCCTAGTGGCCTTGCTTCCCAACAGGCAGCCAAGCTCTGCTGACAAGGAAATAATTGCCATAAAATCACAGGATCCGCCTGTTTGGATGCTGCGCATGCCAACAGACCTCTTCATGCCGATTAACTTCACACTGGCTATATTCTCCTGAGTGATATGTGCATGGAAGAAATTAACATAGCAAGTACAAACATTAGCAAATAACCAGTGCAGAAGAGATCTCCCTCTAACAAAAGGTCTAGGCAAAGAACAGGCATTCTGTTTTCCAACAAAACCAGGAAAACCGTCGTTCGTAGCTGTTGCAGTGGGTAAAACTTGGTACAATCTTCAGAAGTCTAAGGGGCTTGCAAAAGAACAAAAGTAAATGCAGCTATTGAAAAACATCTGAGTAAAGTGCTGGTCTCAGAAATCCGGGTGAGCTCTCTTCTAGCGGTCCGATTGCACTTAGCTAGCAGGCCACCCTACAGACGGAGTCAGAGCTTAGGCGAGGCTGAGAGGAGTGAGGTACTCCCTCAGGGCACAAACTAAAGGGCTCCAAGAATCTCAGCAACCAAGACCTACAATACTTTAATATAATATTAAAAAATAAAAACTAATTCAAAAAATTCACTATGCATGAAATATCAATTTTTTTTTTCCCTAAAGGGGTGGTATCATTGATGCTTCCTGAAGATCCGGTAGAGTTTGACAGCACACTAATTAAGTTGCATTCGTTTTGATTTTTAAAAATATCGTGTATTGATTGAGTTTCTTGGCATTCCCTAACATTTTGTGTTCGAGGTGAGAGCCTCCCTCTCCTCACTCTAGAACCCACCTGGCTGGGAGTATTATCAGGAAATTTCTAGACCCGTAGTGGATACTCTGTCGGCTGGGCTTTGCTATCCTAGGATTTTTCTCAGATTAATCTTGGGCATGCATGTTTGTTGTTTCATTTTCCACACATTCTACATATTAAAGCAACTCTGATTTTCAAAATTCCATCCAGTGTAGCCTCTCAACCAAAAAAGGTTTTGTGATTCTGTTGCCAAAATGAGCAAGAGACCGAGGTCCCAGGTAGCACAGCTGACCCTGGGGTGGTAAGTGGTGCGCCGTCCGTCACCTGCAAGGCCGCCTGGTCTCCATCAGGAGATGGTGGGGAGGTGGCCCTGGACTTTGCAGGTGCACTCAGGCATCCCGCGAACGGGGAGGAAGCCTTCCATGTGCTCTGGGCACAAGCCCAGCAGGCAGGCCACGGTCAGGGCAGTAAATGGTTAAAATTATCTCTGCAATGGAGAGGCGAGGCCGAAGGAGTGACGTCAAGGGGAAGCCAGCTGAAGCCTGAGCATGATTGAAAAATGAGGATTCCCCGAGTGAGGGATGGGCGCTTAGCAAAGGGCAGCCTGGCTCTCACCCAGCGGGCCTCCTGCGTGAGGAATGGGCCATCTTTCACCTTCCTGACTGGGAGGACGCAGCCGGCGCGAGGGCCTGGCTCCCGGGCTCACCCCGGCAATGAATTTGCTGCTTCTTAATGTAAAACCGGCCTTTTCTGGTCATTGTGCCATTTTATTTACGGTCTGTCTTTGGGGGGCTCTTGATCAATAGATTTAGTCCCACAGTATATTTCTTCCTTTCAGTTGTTCTTGGTTATATTTTTAAATTACACGGGGCTGCTAATGATTGTGCTGCTTGCCCTTGAGTGAACCTGGGCTCTGCCTGCCAGGCGTCCGGGTTTTAAAGGCCTCATGGCTGCAGATCAACGCCAGCCTCCCAGCTGGGCCTGTCTGTGGGAGATGAGGGTGCTTGATGCAGGCTGGCAGTGGGTGGGCAGCATGGAGGGGTGCCACGTTCCCGGGGACTGGCCTTTAGTCTTGGGCCCTCCGGGTCCATCTTGGGAGTCAGAGCTGAGTCTGAAGAGTTAGAGAGACTGAGGCCACGATGCAGAGGTCCTTTGGTTCACTTGCCCGCTGACAAGCCAGAGCCTGGTGCGGGGGCCGTGATGGTAACAACTGCTTATTAGTCCCCAGGGGCCACAGCCAGGGGTCATGATTTCTGTCTAATTTGAGCGCAGACGACCCAGTGTGGCAACAGTATAGATGCTGATTTGTGTGATTCAATTAAATTATTGTTAGCATTTTCATGCAAATGAAGATAAGTTCTTTTGGCACGTGAATTGTGCGTTTAATAAAAGCTGCAGATTTTGGGCTGTGAACAGAACGTGTTAACTTGGGTTTCTGGGGGTGATCCTGGAGCCGTACGCTTCCAAGAGCTTCCGCCGACTGGAGCCTGGTAATTCCCACTGATTCAGTAATTCATGGGCAAGGTATTCTCACACCTCCCCTTCATTTTCCTCTCAGTATTCCACAGAGCAGCCTTATCTCCACCTATCAATTACTGCAGTATTAATTTATTTCCCTGTATCTCTCTCCCTGTGCGTGGTAGGGGCACGCTCACTTAAAATATATATATATTTTTTCCCCTTGCTGGAGGCTCTCGTGAAACAAGGCTAATATTCGGCATTTGGGATTTAAGCCGCTGCATTTCACAAAGTTTGGATGCATTAATGAACAAAAATAAGAGTGTGGAGAACCTGGAAAATTAGCAGCCAGCAGACAGCTCACAAACAGGAAACTGTCTGATTATGCGCACGGGTGCAAAATTAGCAAAAGAATTTGAAACTGTCTCATGCTCGGAGATTCTATTGTTTTCAAAGAATAATTCCATCTATTTTAACATTTGCGAGTGTAATTCCGTGGGTAACCGCTCTTCCTTTGATTGTGAGTGATGTTAATTGAAAGGTGTGGCTTTGCGTCTGTTTTGGCAGTTGGACTTAGATGTTTTGTTGGAGAACTCCGAGTGCTGGCTTTCCTGGCCAGCCTCCCTCCGTGTTGCTGTTTTGGTGATGTGATGACAGGCTTACAGTGTGTTTCCTTGTGTGTATGGTAACAGATGTTTACGTGAATAACAGACTTTTTTATGAAGGCATACACTTTATAGCCAAATACTAATTAAAAATAATTGCATGTAAGCATTTTTGTTTATTCCCTGTTGTGCATCTTTAATCATTTGAAATCACCTGCAGTTGAAAATTGAGGCAAAGATTTGATACTGCAATTATAAGAGGCCATCTGACTATATATTAGGTAGAAACAGCAACATCTTTGAGAAAAAAAAAATTCAACGAGCCGAGTGCCAGGTCATTCTGAAGTCTCCTGCGTATTGGGTCAAAATACTAATACATTACTTTGTTAAACTAATAGGATTTTAAGGCATCATGCAGCCACCAAAACAACAGCTTCATGAATAATATCCGATACCTGACACATTCTGTGCACTAACAAGCTCATTACAAGTGGGTTTTAATTAGAGGTGTAACAGATGGTTCCCAATAAATATGGGCAGCGGCAACTCTTTGGCTTTTTTTTTTTTTTTTTTTCCTTTCAAAGACAAAAATTGTAGGTAATTGAGAGACTCAGAACCTTAGTTTGGGTTTAATAGTATGTGTTCAATTAAAACAAAGTGTCGAGTGCCAGGAATGTGAGTCAGATAGCTGGACACTGTAAAACAAACAAAGCATGGCTAAAAACGCCTTTCCTGTTTAGAAGTGGGCTTCCAGATGCCGAGGCCGGGACAAGCCACCAGCAGCCGATGACTCACTGTGGCTTTCTTCTTGGGGCTTTGTTTTTAAGCATTGCCTGTCAATGAGTTATGAAGAATTAATAAGACATTTCAGAGTGTTCTTGAACTCCAGCACTGAACATTCTCGGCGCTGTGACATTTAACAAACACATTTAAGCAGAAAATAAAAGGACGGTTCTAAAAGCCACCGGTGCCTCTCTCGCAAGCATTTTAATACTATTTGGGGACTTGAGAAGAAAAAGGGAACGGATAAACTGGGCAATGAGTTCCACTCTGAGAGTTTTCATTTTAAATGAACGAGATTTGACATTTGTGTTGAGGTTGGGGGAGGAATTCGGTGAATTTGCATAGGAAGCGGGCTTATGTTTTGAGTCAGAATTTATATTTTTTTAAAAAAGAAATTATTTGCTTTTGATGTAGAGAAAATTCTTACCTAAAGGGAAAACTCTAACACACAAAATAAGAGAAGTTTAGAAATTAATGTACAAGAATGTATAGAAAACGTCATTTCATCTTTTGAATATGCTTTTTTTGTTTCAGGGAAGAGGATTTGAGAGCCACCGTGAGCTCCTAATGAATGCTCGTGGCTGTGTGACCTTCCTCCTCCCTCTGAATACACGGCTTTGGGAATGATGGCATTGACTCCCCTGGAAACAGGTCTTCTCACATCAGATCCACAAAGAATTGCTTAAGGAAAAGAAAGAGGTTGCAGTTTTTGGGGAGGCTTCTCCAAAATCTCAAAATTTGAAATGTAGAGGAGTGGACACGCTTTTCTCTTCCAAGGGCATTTTCCCCCGGACTCCATCTCACCGTTTCTCTGCTGTGTTTTTCAAGCGGCATTTCTTCTTGCACACAGAGTGGAGTTGCGTTTCATGCTATGCCATTGCCTGAAAATAAGGCCACTTCAGGTATAAAATATTCCACCCATATTCCCTGGGGCAAATAGCTGACATGCAGCAACTCTTCAGACATGGAGCCACTAGGCCGGCAGACGTGGAGGTAGTCACACATCTGCAGCATCCAGCTCCACAGCCAGAAATAGCATTAGTGAGAGTGTGAGGGTTTTAATTTCATTAAGAATTTTTTTGACAGCATGACACCCCAGAGTCTTGTTCCAGTTGTTTCTTATCATTTAAAGAGGGGAGGGGACTAAGGAAGTGGGAAATAAATCCCTAGGCTGGACTGGTGAATTTCATTTTTTTAAAGCTAAGAAGCACCACTTGATATTCATCCACTCACAATGCACTTGCTTGAAAATTGCGTGGACCTCCGTGGGAAGGCTGAGCAGGGTGGGCAGGGCCGGGTGCTGCCCGGAGAAGCCTGATGGGTGCATGTCGCCCTGGTGGCGTAGTGACTAAGATGTACAGAAAGGCAGGGGATGTGTCAGTCCATGCGACTTCAGAATGAAAATAACCAAGGTTTCCATTCAACAGATGGAAAGAAGACGCTCCCCTCAATGAGGGAGCTGGCAGAACCGGCCAGGTTCTGATCAGTGAGCACCACATTCTCCCAGGACGAGCTTGCATTTCAGCTGCCAAGTCCCCTCCACCCGCAGATCTGCTTAGGATTGTTGACAAAGACTGCGATGTCGGGGCCTGACAGTTAATGACCAGTCCTTACAGCCGAGACAGGCTGCCCTGCCTCCAGTGACCAGGAGGCCAGCAAGACAGCGCACGTAATTTCTTCCTCTCGAGATCCTGGAATCACAATGCCCCTAGGACCGGCAGTTGTCAAGGCCCCTGGGGTTGGGGGCTGTCACCCTTCATGCTTAACTAGTTCATATGGACCGTAGTGAAGATTAATAGCTGCCACGGCCTTCGCTGTCATCAGTGCAGAGATGAAACCCAGCCACACATTTGACAAGGCGAGTGGCCCGGTGACTAAAGAGCATTGGAGTGGAATTCGGGAGGCCCCGGACTTTTCCCAGCATTAACCTTAGAATATCATTTATTTCTGTTCAGCACAACCCTGTCTTCTCCTCTGTCCTACTGTCTAAAGTGGAACCATTTGTACTGGGTTTTACAGTTGCTTACAAAAAGCATCCGTGTTGAAAACAAATGATTAGAGAATGAATGAGAAGTTCTCCTTTTGCAGGGAGACTTTGCTCTATCCATGATTGGGCCAGAACCACAGTTCCTGGGGCTGGGGATGGGCTCTTGAACCAAACCCCAGGCTTTGGGTGTTTTAAGTTTTCCAATTAAGTCCACACACCATGTCAATATACTGCCAATTCCATGTTCTCATTCCAGCTGGAGAATCTTCCTTCCAGCTCAGAGACACCTCTCCAGACGCAGTCCCAGTGTGTTCTGCAGAGAAGCCACTGAGCTGGGGTAACACACAGGACAGTGGGGTTAGGGGACAGGTCCCAGGCAGACTTTTGAAAACAACCTTGTACAAAGGCCCTTTTATGATTTTATATTTCAACTTGATTTCCATGAGATTTCCCTTTGCTACCCCATCATACAGAATCAAGAGCTCCATCTAATTTACCTGCCCTACCAGCCAAGGGAAAAGGAAGTGCCAAAAAATCCCTGAGTTTAAAAAGGGACGCGGGATTCCATCTGAAGAGGAGTTTGAAAAATGAAGTCTGAGTGGTTTATTTTATCAAGAAGTCTTGGGCTTATTCCATGCCCAGGCCCCATGGCACAGAACTGGGTGACAAGCAGTGGGGTCCTATGCCTGAACCAGCCTGCCCTCCAGGGTCACTTGGCCGGCACTCTCAGCCCACACGCTGTTGCAGGGACTGTATTTGCCCTTCATGCATTCAAATGTGCTTGGCTTCGGTACACGTGTGCACACACACCAAATCTATATCATATCCCAAATCCAGAAACGAGTAAGAAGTCAGGTTACTTATATTCATTCATTCATTCATGCCCAAAAGGGAAGCCTCTCCACAAAAATGAGTGGGGTGGGGATAAGTTGCCCAAACTCCCACCCGATTCTCAAACCTGAGCAAAGCGCCAACTCATCCTTGAAGGCGGCTGCCTCACTTCAATTAAGTTTGAATTAATTCTTGCTGGGTTCCTTTACAGAACATCCAGGTTTTAATTGTTTCACCTAATTACTGGACTGCGACCCAGATTTAAGACCTGACACAGGTGATAGGAAATGATGGGTTTCCTCGATTATTTTCATTTATTGTCTCAAGAGCGTTTTGGAGCAGAATTCTCCTCCTTTTTTGTTGCTACTTACTTGCATGTCTGACCTTGCAGACTCAGACTGGATGAAATTTCCTCAAATCAACATGAAATCTCTGAGTGCCTCTGCCTTCCATTTAGAATCAAATTCGGCTGTAATTGTCCTCAAATCCAGGCTGCGATAGTGTGCCATCAGATGAGAAAAACCTGCACTTAGATCCACAACTTCTGTATCTACCCAAATTGTGCAGAGGGCTTAAGGAACAGAGACCTGCGAATTCAATGGATGCTAATTATAGTGTTCATTTCTAGCTACATATTTGCATGCAAATATCAGCCTGTATAAATTTGGCATTGAAAGCACCCCAAGGCTCTAGTCTGGCAGATGGGTATTGGATCACAATGAAACGTAACAGGACCTGGGGGCTTTGGGGCCAAACAGAGGCACTGAGCAACAGGAGAGCATCCGTCTTCCCTCTTCTGAGATGACAGTGCCCGCTTTATACATTGTTCTGGCCAGAAAATATTTAAGAGGTGGGTTGGAAAAACACTTTGGGCTGATCGCCAATTTCCCTTACCGTTCTGCAGACAGTCTGTAGATCTTGGAAAGTAGGACAACTTTAAATCACTTTATTTTGTTTTATTTGAAGTTGAGGAGTATCGGCATAAGCAGGGAGGATAGCATAGCCGGCTCCCCGGCTTCTCAGGGATTCTAGCGGGAGGTGGGAGGCAGGTGCTGAAGGAGGGCAGCATAAACCCTGGGATCAATTTCCCATCTTTTTTTCCATGAGGAGTACTGCAAAGCTTTCTGCGCCTTATCCTTCCTTACTTTGCAAAAGAAAAATACTCATCCAGAAAATAAGGTGAAATTAGTACTTTTCAAAGATGGAGAGGTGTTTGAGAGACCGGAGGCAGGCTGGGTGACTTAGCTGGGACCTGACCTGTAAGCAGGCGCATCAGCATTTCTTTGCAGAGATTATGGAGTTTTGGGTGCAGCACGAGACCATTCTTCCCCTGCTCAACTGCTTTAAGGAATGGGCAAGTGCCTGGATACAATTAAAATGCAATGACAAGATATTTGGAAGAAAAATAGGAGAAAAGGAAAGTGTTTGGAAAAGTACTCTCCTCCTTGCCCACACGAAAAGGCACTCAGAGTCTGGGGATAGTAGACAGGGCCTTCATACAAGGATCCCCGTTTTCTGCAGCTGTCTTTTATACACTCACTTTTTTGGAAAGATTTCACTATCTCCCCACTCCAGCCCTATAACATGAGCTTAAAGAGTCCGCGAACCATGAACTCAGTCTGGCTGGGCTTCTGAAGGGTTATCCTTGAAGGTAGAAAAATGAACTTAGGAAAATGATACCTACTGGATTCATAGATGTCCAAGAAAATATATTACTCAGCGGCTTTGAATCTGTATTATTTCCTTGAAAACTTCCTTGCCTTGAACTTGGAAAGCAAACATCTCTGGTTTTCCCAAAGTCTTAGGTAAATGAATAAAACTGGGCAAAATATCAAGTATATGTATTTTAATTTATCATCGTTTCCAAAGAATTTTAAAATAAACTGCTAAATCCCTACATGGCTGCACGCCCTGTGTGATCTCTCCACAGTCGTCCTCACACCTTGACCTCCTGCCTCCACAGTTCTTCCCGTGCTCATTTCTGCTTCAATACCATGCTGGGCCCATTTCTGGGGTCTCTTCCTCATCTTCCCCTCACTGCATCTCTTGCTGTGCCAGCCTACCCAGTGCCAACTCACAGCTCCCATTTCAGAGAAAATGCCCCGGCACTCCTAGAGGCAGTGAGGTCCCAAGCCTCTGCTGTTCCTACACACGCCACCTCCCTTTTGTCACACTTGCCTGGGTGGTCACTGCTCAGCTATGTCTGTCCATCCTCTTCAACCCTAAGCTCCCTGAGGTGGGCCCTTGTACTAGGTAGATTTTCAATCAACAGCTTTCGAAGGAAGGAAGGAACTCTCCCAACATCCCCGAGCGGGAAGCTGAGACCAAGGAGAGGCATAGGTTTACCGTTGTGTTTTCAGCTCCCTTTAAAGCTGTTCGAGGATTTCAACTGAGAAAAATGTTCAAAAAACTTTTTTTGAGAAGTTCTCTGGTTATGAGAACAGTTTGTAAGAAGCACGCTCCTTACCTCCACCCATCCCAGCTGCACCCCCGACAGCTCCCGTCCAGGGCAGTCCGGGTACTGGGGCCACTTAAGCCCTTTCCATGTGGTGTGAGATTCGATCAGGGCTACGTGCTTTTATTTTCCTCATTTTGCAGATGAGGAAACGGAGGCCTGGAGAGATTTAAGTGAGCCGCTTTCAGGAGCCCAGCCAGTGAGCGCCAGAGCTGAGTTGAAGGCTGCCCCACAGGTACCGGGTACCGCCTCTCAGAAGGAAGGAGAGCGACTTCTGAAGCACTGAATAATTGTGCCAGAGGCCAGCAGGGAGCCGAGTCCATTGTCATCGACCCTGCCTTCACATTCAATCCCTAACGATCTCGATTTCCCAGCTCGGGTCGGCTGGAAGCATCAAGCTGGAAGGAATTCGGGAGGACTTGTGGAAGACGGCATGATGACAACAGAGATGACGGCTGACAGCCTGACACAGGATGGAGAAAAAAGTCACAGGCAGTCTTGGGGCTGAGTACCAGATAGTCCCAAAATAGATAAGTCTTGCATCATTAAGAAACAGTCCAATTTTTCTGGATCCTCTCTTTTAGAGGCCAAACACAACTGGTGATTTGAAATCATTATTTTTCTTTAAAAGCATGAGCTACAGTCAGATGGCAAATTAATTTTCGCCATAACTGGCAAAGGAAACAGTACGATCAGAGGCTGCCAAGTGTGCCAGACGGAAGCCTCCACCCTGGCTTCACCAGGCGCACCACCCTGCCCGCCCCGGCACCTAAGGACTGATGGCTTCTCATCGTTGCCCTTTCCCAAATTTCATTCTGTAGTTCCACGTGCCTTTTCCCTGCTTACCCATAATGTAAAGACTGTGTGTCACCTTTACCTTTGTCTTGCTAGGAAATTTATTTTTAGCCTTTTTTAATTTAAAAAATAAATAAAATCCCATTTTATTCATGCCCAGCTTGTCAAGAGAAGTTCCAGGAGCACAGAACATGAAGAAGGATACAGAATTGCTGAAGGAATACATTCTTGAGAGAGTTTTCAAGCAACCCTGCTTGAAAGGGCTTTTCAAAGGCTGAATTTTTTTTTTTCCAAGATGTGCTATAAGGAAAGTAGGCTTTAGATACTGACACATTTTTATTCAGTTTTTACTCATTCTACTTATTTACAAGTTGGAAAGTTTTCTTTCATGATAATGAACTTTAAATTGGATGGTAAATTGTCCCAATTTTTCTTTCTTAATGGGTTGACATTGGGAACTTGGTAACTTCGGTCATAAAGTATTATATTCGAGGACGACAGCCATTCATGTAATCTTTAACTCTGTGTTTAAAGGGGCAAAATACTATTTCTAAAGAATCAAACTAGCCCTGTCACTTTAGAGGAGAGGAAGCAGAGGCACAGGGGCCGAGGACAGCTGGCTTTTGCTGGGGAAAGAGACCCAGGACCAGGATCCTGATTCCCATCCTGGATGAAAATTTGGCACCTCTCACATGCTGGCCTTTATGGAAACCAATATCTTGAGCTTACAGTTTTGGGAAAACACGTGTCTCCTCAGCATAGTCCGATGTCATATCTATATTTGTAATGTTACAATTATTGATAACATTATATAGTGATGTGACGATAATTACAAATACTGATATGACATGGGACTATGGAAAAGAATTGAAGCACCATTCAGCTTTCAGCTTTCAGTGAACTCCTGGTACTTGTCTTTCCAGGATTCATTCCCTCTTTTTTTCCTGGGGTCCCCTGGGTACAGGGAAGGGAACCTCATCCAACCCCAGGTTTAGGAATGGATTATGAGACCTAATCCAAGCAGACACTGTGCTCATCCTGGGGCTGCAGTGATTAATCAGAGGCAGGCAGGTGACCTAAGCAGTTTTATCGGAGCAACTCTCAAAGTACTTGCTGGAAATTCTGGGCCATGGAGAATATGTTGTGAAGATGAGAGGTCTGGATCCTTCACAGCCATTTTGCTGTTGTGAGGCAAGTCACCCAGGGGAAGAAACAGACTAATAGAGGAGGCATGTGTGGGAGAATATCCAAAAGATCAAGACAGACCACCGGAGTAAGCTTACCCCAAAGCCTGCCTGACTCTCGTCTTCTAGATATGTAAGACAAGAGTCTTCTAAGCTAGCTGGAGTTGAGTTGGGTTTCTGTTCTGTAACACTTAGGGTCTTGACTGAGATGCACATTAACTCATTTTCCTTGTGCCATAAGAGGGAAGCTCCCGTTGTCCCCCCCAACCTGTCATATCTCTTTGGCTGCTTTTAGGGAGGGACATAGATGGTTTTCTCTTTCTTTGTGTCCTCCTTGCAGTTTGATCTGGTTGATAGAATCTCCCAAAGTTTTGATCTGAGCCAATAGGCAGGGCCAGGTGGGATGTACGAAGCACCCAGCCCAACCAACACCAGCATCTCCTGCCCTGTGCCACCTAGAGAGGCCGGACTTCTTCAACCAGATGTAGCCTCCCAATCCTCTTCACTGTGCTCAATTTTCAGATGTAATGTCTTTTTCTTATTGATCTGAGAATAATGCTTACGTATGAAACATATAAAAATTTTAAAATACGGGTTGTAAATATACTGACCTCATTTGTTGTTTACCATTTTTAATCGTGGTAGTTTTTTTTTGTACAGAATTTTTACTTTTGTAAAATGTTAGTAATACTTTTTAACAAAAGGACAAAATAGTGATATGTGAATGTATTCAGTTCAACAAAGGTAAAACAAAATATTAGCGTTAATGGCATTTTTAAATTTTGGAAAATAAAAAAGTGGATAGAAGTACAACAAATATTTTAAACAATGCTAAGAAGTAAGATTTCAATGTATTTGCCTCAAGGTTTTAGAAGTTTAAAATAAAAAGGTAAAGATAGTATTAATCCTTCGTTATCCACAGCTAGGCGGACTCTCCTCCCTCTGTGTGTAACTACAATCATGAACTTTGCATGTTCCTACTAGGTCATAAAATAATAGTGACTCAGAAATGTAGATCACTACAAAAAGTATCTAGCATTTTTTTTGTTTGCATTCAAAAATTTATAAATGGCGTCATAGTTTTATTTGGTAACTTGTTGTTTAAACCAGCATTGTTTAGAGACGTATTCATGCTGATACAGAAATATACAGTTTATTTTGAAAACTTGCATATTGATGGACATTTAGGATTTTTCCAGTTGTGGCATTGCAAATAATGATGTGATAAGCTTTCGTATGTGTTTCCTAAAAGTGTCTCTGGGCATATGCTTGCATATGAAATTTCTAGGTTGCAGGATATGTGTGTTCTTGGTTCTTTCAGACACTGATAACTTTGCTTTCCTAAGTAGCTGACTTGCGCTCAGAAGGTATGTGATGCCCCATTTGCCAAATCCTTGACAACATTTGATATTGTTGGAGTTATATTTTTGCCAGTGTGGAGGGTATATTATTTCTCGTTTTGGTTTTAATTTTTATTTTATTTTTATTTCCTGCAGTATTAATGCAAATGAGCAACCAACTTTTCCTGTGTTTAATTGACCTTTTGATTTTCTTCATTTGTAAAGAGCTATTTGTCTACTGAACTGTTTGTGTTTTTCTTATTGATTTGTGGGTCTTCTTTACATAGGCTGGCTCCTAATCTCTTTGTCTATGAAATCTACCACCCATTGTCTTCTTGGTTTCTAGATTTTCAAAGGCTTTTCCCATCTCCATAATGTGAAACATCTTCTGACTAATAATTATATTGTGAACTATTTAAAACTTTTAAACATTAGGAATTAAATTTAATAAATGGCATAAAGTACCTCTGAATTTGTTTTAAAAAAGTCGATTTTTCCTGATAGCATTTTCAGAGTGCATTTTTCCACTGATTAAAATGCCACTTTATAATAGTATACTAATAAGCATATGATGTATGTCTATTTCTGAACCCTTGCCCACTGATATATTTGACTCTCCTGGGACAATATCACTGCATTTCAATGACTATAGCTTTAGAATGCATTTTGACGTCTGCTCAGACAAGTCCTCCCTTGTTATTTTTACACGTGTCTTACCTAGTCTTGCTCTTTCAGTCCTCCAAGTGAAAGTAAGGGCTAGGCCTCCCTTCCATCCTATGGAGATTTTGGATGGCATTGCATTCTGTATTCTTTTGGTCATTGATTCATTTCATTGTATTGAAAACAGAAGATAAATTATTATATTCCAGTCACATTTTGGTGTAAGGACATGAGAATACTATGGAGAGGTTAGCCATCAGGGCAGAATTTATTTGCTGCATTTGTCTCCTGCCAGGCCAGAGCCTTCGCTGGAGGAGGGAGCGGAGGACAGCAGTGGGCCGAGACTCCAGGCCTGTGGGAGAGGTGGAAGGTGGAGCTTGCAGGTGAGTTTTTGTGTGTTCGTTTCCACATTTCTCAGGAATGACAGGGAGGAAAAGATCTGATCGTATCCACTGTGCCTTTAGTTCCTTTGGACCTGAGCAATTGTTTTCATGAAGGATTCAGGGGTGTTTACCAACAGTGCCCCCCACCATCTTGTGAGTATGGTTATTTTATTATATATATTTTTAATTTTTTATTTCCATAGGTTTTTTGGGGAACAGGTGGTATTTGGTTACATGAGTAAGTTCTTTAGTGGTGATTTATGAGATTCGGGTGCACCCATCCCTCCAGCAGTATACACTGAGCCCAGTTTTATCCCTCATCCCCTTTCCACCCTTTCCCCATAAGTCCCCAGAGTCCGTTGTGTCTTTCTTATGCCTTTGCATCCTCGTAGCGCAGCTACCGCTTACGAGTGAGAATGTAGCATGTCTGGTATTCCACTCCTGAGTCACTTTGCTTGGGAAAGCAGGCTCCAATCTCACCAAGGCTGCGCAAATGCCATTCATTGCTTCCTATGGCCAAGTAGTGTGAAAGTCACTGTTTCCTCTGAGTCAGGAATTCACCTCGGTGGTGTCCGTCCTGGAGAAATGTCACACCCCCCCGTCCCCCATCGGTGCAGTCCCGCTGGTGGGCTCTGCTCTGTCCTTCCTGCATGGTGCCACTCCTCTCCAGATTCAGGGTCACTTCTGATAACGCTTCTTTCATAGGCTTCCCTTTGGTGGTGAGTCCGTCAGAATGCACTGACCTTGGGGACAAACCCCTCTTAAAGCAGCTTTTGCTTCAGGATGGCTTACATAAAATTCTGGCCTGCCTGGAAACCCCCCTTCCTGGCCTCTGAAGCCCACACAGCATCCTGCTCTCCCTCCTGCCCATGGCTGTGCTTAAACATTTCTCAGCTGACAAGCCTGCCGCTCTAGGAGATTGCCAGGCTTACATTGAATGGTGGGGGCAAGACGGAATGAAATGATTAACTTGTGTCTGAAGAAACCAACATATCCACATGGCATGTGACCACTAAGGTGCTGTAAGGGTTTCATCTCTTCTTTTTAGCTTAGCAGATCCTGCTGTGAGTCTGGTACAATCCAGGGATCCTCCCAACGGGGAAATGTATGTGTGTGGATGGGTGGATAAGTATTTACGTAGACACATGTATACAAAACTCTGAGTTTAGTTTCAAGGGTCCTGAAAGTCAACAAGAATCCAAGGCTAAGAGCATGGATGTGGAGACAAGTTGACCAGAAGGTGCTCACCCTCTAGAGCTCGAAGGAGCTGTGTTTGCCGTAACAGTTATTAATAAGAAGACATTTTTGAGGCCTTCATGATGCTGAGCCCTCTGGCAGGAATTTTCTATGTATCATCTCTCATAGGAGCGCTGTGCGGTTCATACCAATATTACCCCCAATTCACAAGCCGAAACAGATTCTGTGGGGTCAGGTAACTCAGCCAAGATCAAGTGCGGGAAGTGACCAGGTCTGCCTGCACTTACATCCATGCAACTGACCACTGTGCCCTCTGCCTCTCTTCCCAGATGTGCCAGGCCTGGCTGCAACCCCTGTCCTTGGCTGAGTCATTTATTGTTGTCACCACTGCAGCGGGATTGGGTCCTCAGGGCCTTTCCCGCTACCCCTCCACTCTGACCTTGGCTGAAAAGGTCTCTGGTGCAAGAGTGAGATGCCTTGGGAAGGCCCCTTCCCAAGTCACACTTGGACTCTCATCCTCTGCAGATGCCACCAAGGTGCATGGGGACCACTGGCAGTGTTGGCCAAACTCAAGTCTAACAGGAGAAGTTAGGGACACATGATAGACACTGATGAGCTCATTCGAAAGAATGATTTGGGCCAGGCGCAGCGGCTCATGCCTGTAATCTCAGCACTTCAGGAGCCTGAGAAGGATGGATCACTTGAGGTCAGGAGTTAGAAACCAGCCTGGCCAACATGGTGAAACCCTGTCTCTACTAAAAAATACAAAAAAATTTAGCCAGATGTGGTGGCAGGTGCCTATAATCCCAGGTGCTTAGGAGGCTGAGGCAGGAGAATTGCTTGAACCCAGGAGACAGAGAGGTTGCACTGAGCCAAGATCACGCCATTGCACTCCAGCCTGGGTGGCATAGCAAGATTCTGTCTCAAAAAAGAAAAAAGAAAAGAAAAAAGAAAAACTTGACTTCACATTCGACTTCTGACTTTGCTAGAACAGGTATTTCCTTTTTTCTGCACTGTGCCCTGTTTAATTGGAGGTGTTCTTTGGAAGTCCACTGTTGCAGGTTTTTTGTGATTGTCGGGGAACTTTGCTGTGCTTGCTATGAACTGGCCTTTTTCCCTCGATACAGTTTTAGGAATGACTTCTGTGACCTTCCATTCCAAGTTGTCCGTGGAAATGCATGGGAACAAATCACAGGCTGCAGCCAAGCTCCCCTTTGATGTAACCGTTAACTGTGAGCTTCCAGACATTCGCTAAAACATCATCATCCTGAAACAGGGAGACGGCCGAGTGAGTACCTTCAGTCCACTCGCGAACGCACCGTTGGTATTGACCCTTGTCTCGTCATTAATTTGGAGGAAGACTTAGTGGCTTTTCTATTTTATATATATAAAATACCTTTTATTCAATAGGTTTTGGGGAGCAGGTGGTTTTATTCACATGGGTAAGTTCTTTAGTGGTGATTTCTGAGATTCTGGTGCGCCCACCATCTGAGCAGTGTATACTGAACCCAACATGTAGTCTGTCACCCCTCAATTCCCTTTGCCCTCACCCGGAGTCCCCAGAGTCCATTGTATTACTCTAATGTGAAGGGCTTTTCTTGAGCAGTGTGATGTCTTTTTCCATTTTTCTGGGCTGTGGGAATGAGTGTGGTGAGTGCGCCCCATGCCTCTCCGTGGCTGCCCCTATGTGGGGGCTGCACAGGTGAAACCCCCATCCTCCCAGCTTCTCCTGCAACTAGGAAAGCCATGTGACCAGCTCTGGCCAATAAGACACAAGCAGGTGTTTGCGGGGGTTTCTGGAAGCTCTTGTTTGTTGAATGTAAGGAGATCAACGTGTCTTATGCTGGCTTCACCTCTTTCTTTCTCATTCTTCACAGATGTGTTGCCTAGAGCTGAAGCAGCCATCCTGTGACCATGAGGGAGATGCCAAGAGAGAGCTCAGAGCTTCTGGCCCTGACAGGACTGATTGCCTCTCCACGCTGGTCACCGCCTCCCTCCAGAACGCTGACGGGGGCATCGTTGTGTGAAAGATCCTGTTGCTTTAAGCTGTTTTTTTAAAATATAACTTACAAAAAAAAAAACTTTTCTAAATAATATGCACTTTGAAAGGCCTTCAGAGAAACACAATCAGCCCACCAGACCCTTGTGTGTTTGCTTTCTGATTTTTCTTTATAGTTTTTACCTCACCTCTTTCCTGAAAAAGAACTGAGGAAACTGAGCGATGTTGGTCACTGACTCTGAGCCTAAAGTTGAGCTGGGGTTTTCTTGTTGACCTTACAGTGGTGCTTCTGGTACCAGTGTTTTCATGTAGCCTTAAAGCGGCCACAGAGAGTGAATTGGGAGTGATTTTACACTGTCGACCTGGGAGCACAGTGTGAAGTAGGTGAAATCCTTTTACTTCTCCATATGCCACCTCCTCCAGGAAGCCTCCTGGATTTTCAGGCAGAAGCTGTTGGTCTCTCTTCCATAATCCTGTTGCCCCGTAAAGATGATGCTGGCATTACTGCCTCCCTTGGACCTGTGCCATGCAGGGAAAGCCGAGCCCCACCTCACACCTGGTCGTGCTCCATGGATCCTTGTTAAATGGATGCAGGAATCACGGGATTCCCTGAACGAGGTAGGTCAGCCAGGCCCGCACCCGTTCACCTTCTGCCTCCACACCTTCCCTACCACCTGTCCTGGGAGGATGACCTGGAGGCTGCCAGGCTTCTGATCCACCTGGGATGGCTCAGGCCACCCTCTCCCACCTGGCTGGGGTTCCTACCTTCCACCTGCTGTCTTCCTCTCACCAGGTAGTTGGGAGGAGGGCACTTAGCCTTGCCGCGGCCGACCTCTCCCACCCCCCTGGCCCAGCTACCCTCTGCTGGTTACAGTTCTAGGCCCGGCACGTGGCCCTGGGCCAGGACCCACTGCAGAAAGGGTTGGCGTTGGCCCACAGGCTCTGTGGCTGCACCTGAAGCCCGGGAGGCAGGAGTGGCTGCTACCAGGCTCCAAAATCAGCCCCGGAACTGTGTCTTCTTAACATCACAGCATGACTTCTCCTCCTAGATTTGGTGACCCGGGGAGGTGGCAGGCCCCTGGCAGAAGCCCCCCGGGACACGGTGATGAGTTCAGCCACCTCCCACAGAAGATGAGTGGGTTGGCCAAGGCACTGGAGGGAGCTGCAAATTGAACTTAAAAGGTAAGCTAGCTCACGCCTGTAAGCCCAGCACTTTGGGAGGCCAAAGCGGGTGGATTGCCTGAGGTCAGGAGTTCAAGACCAGCCTGGCTACATGGTGAAACCTGTCTCTACTAAAAATACAAAAAATTAGCCGGGCATGGTAGCAGGCACCTGTAATCCCAGCTACTCAGGAGGCTGAGGCAGGAGAATCGCTTGAACCCGGGAGGCAGAGGTTGCAGTGAGCCGAGATCGTGCCACTGTACTCCAGTCTGGGTGACAGAGTGAGATTCCTTCTCAAAAAAAGAAAAAACAGTAGCAAAGATAACCTAGCGTTTAGTTTACTTTTTAGAAAAGAGCTGTGGAGCGACTAGAAGGGCGGCCACAGAGAAATGACAGCAGTCACTGTCCCACAGATGCCCGAGTGCCTTTACCAGGGTGTGAGCGATGTCACCGCGGTTTCTTCCTTCTTCCCGGCCACCATCCCGGGCTCTCAGAGGCCGACGGTTCCCACCTCCACCTCCCTCCTCCGCTGCTGTGGCTGCACTCCAGAGCCCGCCTGCCCGAACCCTTCTCCAAAGGAAACGACTCTTCCGCCGTCCCCCTCCCTGTGGCCTGAAGACACAGTTTTCCTAATAGAGCGTTTCATAGCAGCAAAGTGGTTGTCGATAAACCCTTCAGGTCGAGCAGAGCCCGTGAGTCAAAGGAAATCCGCACTAGCCATTGAGCACTGAATGACTTGTTTCAAACTCAAGTACAAGCCTGGCTGAGAGAGAAGACGATTATGACTGTTATTAAGTCTTCCTGTACTTCCTATTGAACATCTTATTAGCAATGTGTGTGAGCATCTGCTCCTGGACCCAACTTCGATACTACACTGTTGACTCCAATTTTATAAATGTGTAAGAAGTGAGTAAATTAAGCGGTGTGAACCCTGCCGGGGCCCTGACCCTGCCAGCCTGGTGTGTGGGCCTGGGACTGCTGTACAGCATAATGATTACATTACAATCTTGTGATATTATTCACAATGACTTCAGATGAATGAATGATAAACTAGGGGTTATGCCGCCTTTATTACAGCGCTGATATGATAGCTAATCAGTGTCCAAGTATATGTCATTACATAAATTATGAACCCGAGTTTGATGTGAATTCCCAAAGAGGCTGGTTCTGAACATCATCCGGTGTGAGGCCACAGGCTGAGCTCTGAATTCTGAAAACAACAGCCCTTTTGGCTGTCATAATTTCTGTAAATTACTAATAGATATCTTTAAAGGCTCAGGGAATATGCTTTAATCCACTAAGACTTTCTTTGTGGTAAATGATTAACACTTTTCTCTTTCAAAGCCTTTTTTCCATCCTCTGCGTTCCGCATTCATTTAACAAGAAGGTTTTCTTATTCCTTAAGCTGGAATGTGAAGCATAAGAAAGACTACAAAATGACCGGTCAATTACTGACAGGAGAAGAGGCATTAAAATGTCAAGTGTGGGATTCTCCACAGCAAATCTAAAGCAGAAGCCAGGTCCTTGAGGGTGAAGACCAGGGCTCCCTGATCCTGTCTTCCCAGAGTAGGAACAAGCTAGTACTGGTGAGGTTCTCTGTGTTCAGGCTGGATGAATAAATGAACGACTTCCTCAAGGAAATGATACTGACGGTTAGAACTCCCTGCAGCCTGAGAAGCTTTCACGGAGTTAGCGGGGCCGGGCAGAAGTGAGCAGATCTGGGTTTGAATCTCTCATTCACTTGCTGGCTCAGACCCAGGGAAAGTCATTTTTTATGTTTTTGAGACAGAGTCTTGCTCTGTCACCCAGACTGGAGTGCAGTGGTGTGATCTCAGCTCACTGCGGCCTCTGCCTCAGACTTCTGAGTACCCGGAACCACAAGTGTGCACCACCATGCCGAGCTAATTTTTGTATTTTTAATAGAGATGGGTTTCACCCTGTTGGCCAGGCTGGTCTCAAACTCCTAAACTCAAGGTGATCCACCTGCCTTGGCCTCCCAAAGTGCTGGGATTATAGGTGTGCGCCACCTTCCCTCGCCTCAGGGAAAGTTATTTAAGCCCTTTGACCTTCACTTTCTTTATCTGCCAAATGAGAAAAGGTAGTATCCGTGTATACTGATGGTGAGGATTTCATGAGATACTGGGACACCTTGACAATCATTGACTGCCACCATTTGTAATACTCAATAAGCATTTGACAACTGAGAGTTAGCGTTCCTATGAGCATTGCTGTGGTTGTCTGTGGCAAGACCTGAGGCAGCTTTGGCCTGGAAATGTTTATCAAGGAAGCTGTAATAAAAACTGGGTCGGGGTTACTTGTACCTTTTGTTCAAAGTTCCTTCTGTTACATAATTTTCTTTTAGTATATAACTTGCTAAATTTCTGGAATAATTGTGGCTTCCTTCTTTTGCATTGTGAGATGTGTGACCTATGAAGACATTGACTAGGAAGGGCCACTTCACCAGCAGAGGCCGGGTGACCCCTGCATTGGGAGGTTGTCCTTAGCAGCTGCCTGAGGGAGGTGCAGGGCAAAGAGCCCTCGTGTCATGCATCGGCGCTGGCAGTACCATTAACCGGCCGTATGCCCCTTATCAAGAGGCTTCATTCAGCATTCTAAGCCTTTGCAGAATGATGCAGGGGTAGAGGTGGGTGGGGGACAGATAACCTCTGAAGTGTCTTTCAGCTCCATGGGTTCTAACTATTTAACATAGATTTTTACATTGATTGCATCTTCATTATACATGTGACTTTTAGAATCGTACATTTATTTCCAAAGGATCCCAAAAGAACCCAGCAAACGTTTTTCCCTAGAAGGCGAATGGCAATGGGATTGACAAAAGAAATGAAGAAGTCAGGGAGCTTTGCGGATTGGAAGGGGACAAAGTGCCGGAGTCACAGGGCAGAGCCTGGTGAAAAGACAAATAAAATGGGGGACCTTAAAAAGGTTTTGATTGAATTTGAGAAATCGGGCCAGGTGGGAGAAGAGACTCAACCACATTACCTTCAAGGGAAGGAGGAAAAAGAATGAAGCGAATTTGTCACATCCAAAGATAGCAGTGACACAGGGAAGGAGATTAAACGGTGTGAGTGTGGTTCAGGACGTGCAAAGCTTTCTCTGTCCAGCCATGGAGAATCCTTAACTAGCAATGGTTCTAGTAATGGAATATTGGGATGGCCTGTCTGCTACTTATTTACTCATTAAGGTGGCATAGATAGGGCTTGGAGGGTGCATTTTAGTGACAACGTAGAGTTAGACGTTTATTGCTTTTTAAAAATTTTATAAGGGAAAAAAGACAATTCACTGACTGACTTTGTGGGTGTCGGTTCCCTTCTGCTTCATGGGTATCAGCTAAGGGTGCTAATTAAAGATCCCAGGGCCGGAGCTGGCTCTGCACACGCTGGTCTCATCCTGGGCACTACTGTGGCATGAAGGCCAGAAGCTGTTGGTAACCTTGATGCTGGGATATAAGCCATCAAGTTGGCCTATGATTTTAAGAGTATTGATGAATATTGATATTCCAGATGAATAGTCTGAAATATAACCTACGTTTAATGAGTTTACCACACATATTGTTGGAATGACTTGTTAAAACACTCAAATGTAGTTTTTGGAACTCTAGAGATTCGTTAATATCAAAAAAGTAAGATTACAAAAACAATAAAGGATAGCTGTTGAGAAACATGATTTTAGGTGAAGCCAGAGGAGAAAATTAGATTTCAGAATAATCAGCATCATCAATGGGAGTTTAACTGGGGTTAGCCATTACGGAATCACTAGGCAGCCTCAAATATTAAAATATTAAAATGCCATGATTCCTTATGTCTGGATCTTACATGATAGAAATGCTCTTGTTTGTTTAATTATGCTCTTAAAGGGGACCAAACAAGAAGCTGACCTGTGTTCAGGTTGAGAATCAGTGTGACAAATCAGGATTTGTATTTTATAAATATTGTGTATCCTTATACTATGATTTTTACAAATTCAATCTGCTAGACCACATGGTGCGGTCCACGGGATCAGAATTCTGTTGTTTAGATCACACTGCGTGGTGTGGTTCCAGCTTTTGCCTGGGCTACATCATCTCTACTTAGGCGGGACTTTCCTGAATAGCTGCAGGAAACAGTTGGTTTCTGTTTATTTGCGGGCTGAGGCTAAGTACAGATAATTGTATTCCCCAAAGACATTTTTCTCAAATTTTGATAAAGTCAAAATAGAAATTAAACTGGAATTCTGTAGCTGATGGCATTTATAGTAGTTTTTGCTAACACAAATGTTATGATATTTTTAAAATGAAGAAAATTGGCCTTTCTCCCAGAAAGGCAATGCTGGGAGAAACTGGCAGGTCTATTGAAGCATACACATATGAAACAAGTAAAACGAAAGTCTCTCTCTCGCCCCCTCTCTCGCTCTCTCACAGACACACACATGCACACGCAAACAGGCTGTGCTGTGATGTACTCAGCAGCGGAAAACCACCCTCTTTTTGTGAAATCCCCGAAGTTTAATTTAACAGAATTTCTTAAGTCACAGCCAAAGCTGAGTCTGGAATTTACAAGTGCGAAGTTGAAATATCTCCACCAAATGGCCACAACGGCCTACGGTTGCCTGTTTCTTTTCTAAACATGCCAAGGCGTGTGTCCATGCGCTTGTGTGTGTTTGCATGTGTGTGTGTGTACGCGTGCGTGTGTACATGCACAGATGATGCTTTTTGTATTTTTAGTAATTCCCAAAACTTATTTTTCTGGTCTTAATACTAGGTTCACATAGCCCTAATTACCGTGAAAATTTAGTCGGGGTAGACAAATCATTCGAATGATTCACATGTACTTGAAATTTACCAGGAGAGTAGGTGACCATGTGAAGGGATGCATTTGTGAATTAGTTTGTGATATTATTTAACGTGTGTAAGTATATCACAACACCACCACCTTTACTCTCAGTATATACAACTCATATTTGTCAATTATGCCTCCAAAAGCTGGAGGTAAAAGGACAATGATATTTTAGTAAAACCTTTTAGGCTAATTGCCTGCCTGTCTATAAAGACCAAGCAAATCATACTTACTCATCCATGCAACAAATGATCGTGGTACACTTGCTGTAAGCTAGCCTCTCTGCTGGGGCTTCGGAGGGAAACACACGTGGCTCTGCCCCCTTGGTGAGAGGATGCCTCAAAGTGCCAGGTTTCAGCAAGTCCTGGGGGAAAAGCACTGGAGGCAGGAAGAAGCAAGGAAGGAACGTGGCCTGGAGTCTGCCATGGAAGGCTTCCTGAAGGAAGTGGCATTTTAGCTAAGAGCTGACACTAGGCCAAGAGGAAACCTGACATCCTCCAGGCCAGGGAAACAAACACGCGGCCGTCCAAGGAGTGGGAAGGGCAAGGGCCCTGCCCAGGAACCAGGCTGGGGTCACCCAGCGCGGGACACGAGAGGGAGTGGGTCTTGGAAGGGGCGTCCAGGTCTGTGGAGGCGAGGGGCTTTGTGAGGCATGTCTGGGATTCTGCCTGCAACTGGGTCAAAGAGCATCCCTGGAAAGGTTTGAAATGACATGGAGGCTGGCTCCCGGAGTCTCAACAGGAGAGCGAGGGGATAGCAAAGTAATCCCTGCTGGGATCTCCTAAACCCCGCTGGGTTTCAGCAGGGTTTGGAAGTTTTGTTGTTTTCATTTTAACCCAGTTTCTAGAGAAGCAGAGCCCTCGAGAAGAGGGCAGACACAAGTTCTCTCAGCTCCTTGGCCCCTTACCCTCCTCCTCTGCTCCTCCCTCTCCTCCTTTTCC
This sequence comes from Alouatta palliata, assembly GCA_004027835.1. Classification (NCBI taxonomy): domain Eukaryota; kingdom Metazoa; phylum Chordata; class Mammalia; order Primates; family Atelidae; genus Alouatta; species Alouatta palliata. Next base: position 46,738 of record PVKV010003797.1, on the reverse strand, counting down.
TGCTTTGCTGCATCCTGATACGGCGGGATGGTGCCAGGCAAGCCTGGATTTCCTTCCTTGAAGGAGGTTCTTTCCAGCCCAAAAGGATGGGTAGGTTTAGGGTTAAGAAGACAAGATCAATAACGGCGTCAGGTATGTGTCTCTACCCTTGACAGTGAGACGGACCCCAGAAGAGTGGAGGAGGCTTGGAGAAGCAGAGAGGGCAGGTGGGAGAAAAAGGGAAGGAGAAAGAGAGGACCAAGGTAGGGGTCTGGAGGGGCCAGCTGTGGCTTTGAATTGTGACTCTTCAAGCGACGTTCAGGCATGCGTTTTCTCAGACGTAAAATAGAAAGAGCAATGGTGTCTATCTCAGACAGCGGTCAGCAGAATTAAATGAAATAACACAAGTACACACTGAAAGTGTTCAATAGTGTATCAAGGTACATGATAAAAGCATGACATATTAGAACCCTGGTTTTTATTATTTAGGTTAGGAAGTATAAGTGTGTTTGAAAGTGAAATGCATGCTCTTTCTCACACACACAGGGAACAAAAATAAACTTCACCAGTGGAAAATGGAAACAGACGTCTTACAATTGTCTTAACAGTAATGACATTGAACACCTATTTTGAAATGCAAGATGTTCAAATTGTGGGCGCCCTTGTCCGCCTTTCAGTGATAATAAAACTGTTTATTTTCACGTGGAGTTGCATCACTTTTTCAGTAATAGATTGTGCAGACACAGTAAAACATAACCATGACTTCAGTCCTCAGCATGGGATAGGTTCTATGGCATCGAAGTACCCACAAGAAACCCTGGTGATCAACACAATTGGAGGGGGACCAAGGGTCCCCGCCGAGTCACTGGTGCCGTCTGTCACCTGTTTTCTTCCTGTGTCTTCCGCGGCGCTGATTGCCGTGAACAGGCGTCACGTGTGGGGATGATGTGGGAAATGGAGTCTTGGGATAATGTCTGAATATTTGTTTCTGCATTTACATGCTTCATTGATGAATGAAATAGTAGATATTTAAAGCCTGAAACTCTTTTCATTTCTCCTTCAAAGACCCAATTTGAGCCTCTCTGGTCGACATGGCACTGCGGCTCCTCAAGTCATTAATCACTCTTTGTTTGGGCCGGGTTTTATTGTTCGGAATTGTCCACGTCCTGCTCGGATGGGAGAACAGCGGGACACTGGGTTCTTTGTTCAATCCGAGGGTCTTGCGGACACACCTGGGGGCCCCAGGGTTTGTGCAAAGGGCAATGGCATTTTGACTTTGTTGTGTATCTGAGCAAAATTCCCAGTCATCTTTCAAAATAGGAAAGGTAAAGTGTCAACATACTGTCTGTGATCACACGGCTTGACAAATACCTAGCTGCAATTTTTCAGATCTCTCCCTAGGAATAATCACCTCTTAAAAGCTCTGCCTAATTAATTTTAAAACACATATCAACATCGAACCACGGACTTTTTATTGGTGACCAATTATTTCTGAAGATTTATTTACAGCCTGAACAGGGGAAGAGATCGATATGATTATGTGATGTGCAGAAATAAAAGAATTACCAGAAGCACTTGATTTTTGCAATTTAATTCATAGCTTGGAATTATACAGTTAAACTTGGGTCCTAGGAGGCCCTATGCTACAATCCATCATTAGGAAATATTTAGGGACATTATTGGAGAGCTGTGATAATGTATGGCTTTGTAGCTATGTTGATGTGGTTTAGGAATAAAAAATAATAACTTTCACCCCAAAATCATATAACATAAAATTTCTTGTGTCAGCACATGATTTGTAGGTGGCATCTTGCATGTATATATGTATTGGCAGTTCTTTATAAGATGAATACATTGTTATTTTGTTTACCAGTATGCAAGGTACTAAAAAGGGTTTTATTTGAAGCACACGCTGCAGATTTACAATATGATATTTGAGTGTATACATTTTCTAGCAACAACAAAAAAAGCCCTCTACTGTATCCATACCAGTGACAAATCTGCCAGGAAGTGACTAGTTGATATGCCTTTTTATTACCGCAGCTGCCTTGTTTTTTCTACTCAAAATAAAAGAAAATCACAGGATCCTTAAAATAATAGCTGGCAGCAGATAGTTACTGGGAAATGCATGTCCCTGGCTCTTCACTTTGTAGCATCCATCCGGATGGCAGATTAGAGGCTGGGATCTGCAGGTCGGTGACAAATACACGGGTAATAGCATTCAGCTTGCCTAACTGTAAAAGTGAATTCACCGGCCCTCTTTGTTTGATTGTAGACCTGACATGTCAGATGAGAAGGGGCCTTGGATAACCTGCCAAAACAACAGCACAAATAAACGCCAGACACCAAGTCTGCTTGATGTGGAATTACAAACATCGCTCCCGTCATGGATTCAAATGCAGCTGATTTGTAAAGCTCACGCTGTGGCTGCCTTAGATGAAGGGGGATCTCGTAGCCCAAGTGCACCCGGCGGGGTGGGGCTGGCGGGAACAAAGTGCCTCCCTGGTACCCCGGCTGCTCATTTTCCTCTGGCAAGGTGGGAGCCGGGGCTCTGCACGCAGGATGGCGATATTTAACGTGCATTGGTTTTCTTATAAAAGTTCTCTGATTGTCTAATGTGACAGACGCCGGCATGGGAGACACTGCCGCTAAAATTGCCTCCCGTAGCACTGCTTGATTTAAGGGAGAGGCAGTGCTTAGGAGAAAGAGCGTCAAATGCATGCAGCTGGTAGTGTCTTTCTTTACTTATTCCCTTTGCGTTCATGCAGAGCCCCCCTCAGAAGGTGGCAATTTCGGGAAGAGGGCAATATTTACTGGCTGCGTCTTTTTTTAAGATCCAAAAACACAATAGTGCTTATTATGTTTCTACCTCACGGTAATGCAAATCTTTATGGTGGATTGCAAGATATAATTTTTTTAGAAAAACTGATGCATAAGAGACATACAGAGACTTGGCATACATGTGATAATTTAATACATTCATGTAATTTATGCAGATAAAATCAGGGTACCTGGGATAACCATTACCTTAAGTTGTTGTCTTTTCTGTGTGCTCGAACCATTTGAACTCTTTTCTCGTTAGGGTTTATTCTGTTTTGTAGGTTACATAGGGATTCTCAGAAAAGACTTTTCAAAAAAATTCTACCTTAAACTTCAGAAAAGGAGCCTCTTGCGATTTTTTGAAATTTTGTACCAAGCCTTGGTTTCTACCCTCACTCCAGAATGGCTAAGCTGACAGTTTATTTTTTTTGCACAATACGCAGATGTGAAAACCGCAGGGAAAATGAATTACAGAGACGTGCCCTTGAGCCAAGACTCTTCTGTGCTCAGGGTGGTCATCGGGGCCGTGGATTGGGCCACGCTGCCATGTTGCTGACAGATGACCCCTCCACGACGCTCGCCTGCCCCGCCATCACCACCCTCACTGCATTCTGTTCTGTGCTACCTACAAACCAGTCAGAAAATCTCTTAACCAAAGCGGTATAAATGACATGCAATGCAACGATTAACTGACCAGTGGTGCTCAGAGAGATTATTGATAGCTGCTTTGCCTCATGGGCTGTCAGTTTTAAAAATAACCTGCATACTGAAAATATACTGTATGTTTAAAATATACATTCTCTATTTTTAGCCTACGATTTAAAGTTTATCCCAATAACAAAGCACTAAATGAGTGTAGATCACTCTATGTTGATCTGAATGCCTTAAAAACTACAGCCAGAGGCTCTGGGTTGTGATTTCCAAATCAGCAATCATCCCCAGCAATATGCCGGGGGTTCTGATTTTTCAGAAAGAGTGCACGTGAAATTTACGTGTGAATGTCTAGCATCTGCAATGGTTCACACTTTTCTTAGCGTGCTTGATGGGGTGTCCCGGGATTTCTAGCCAATAGAGTCTTTCAGCATCCTGGTGACATCCTTATTTAGCAAACAGACTCTTCAATAAGAAAACCAAATTTAGGTCTTTGCAAGAAGGTCATAAAAACTAATTTTTCTGTTGCCAATATTGGTGATTAAATCACCCTGATTTGCATCATCTGAACTAATCAAAGGATGATGTATTTACCTGCTATATTTACATGAAGTAGATAGCAACAATTAAGTTTATTTTAACTGTAGTTATTAGAAATACAGTAAATGGTAATAGATGCCAGAAGCAAATAAACATATTAGCAGGAAATGTTCAAATGATCTGAGTAGCCCTACGAGCCAGCATAGCAGGTGGTGATATCCTGTTTTTAAATTACATTTCAGCAAGTGAACATAATAAATCCTCCTGTGTTATACGTTTCGCTGGTAGCGACTTAGACTCACATTATTCTGTTTGACCTCATTCCTGCTAATCACCATCCGAGTTTTAATAGCTGCCACAGTGAGTGAAACAGTTAATGCAGTATTTCTTGCTGAAAGAGTGCCTGTCAGGCTATTGATGACAAATTAAAATTAATAAAGAAGATCTGTGTTGAATTGGAGGGAATGGAATAACTACGGCATCCACGTGATGGCTGCGGCCTCTGGGGCACTCTGTGAAGAGTAATGTTTTTGGTGTACGTGCGTTGTCTTGAAAGGAACGCTAAAACTGCCAAATCTTTGCCTGGAAGACTTCCTGAAATGGGAGCTGTATCCTTTCAGCCTTCATCACATGTAATTTATCCCTCAGAGAGTTATTTCCCGTTCTGCACACCTTAGCTCTGTGCTGTAATAATAGTATGTTTCCAAGTTCTACAGTTTTATTTACCTCGGTAAGAACCTTTACAAGAACAATCACATCCACATCGGAGTCCAGAAAACACAGTGAATAAGTAAAAGTTGTGTGCGGCATTCCTGCCTCTGTGCTGAGGGGCCGGGGTGTTCTGTGCAGGCACCAATGTGGCTGTTTGTTCCAAAAGCACTGTCCATTTTGGGGTCGTCCTTTCCTTTCTTACAGAAAATGAGGTCTAATCACAGTGCATTTATATTTCCTGCAGTGGCATAACGAGGAGGCAAAAGTCTCCAGAAGATAAGATGAAATTTGCTAAATGCAGATGTTCCCGTAAGTCACGTATGTTTCACATTAACTGATAAATTGCATGTTTAATATAAGGCAAAAAGATTCCATTGGGAAGGTAGGAGCCAAGGGGAATGGTGAGGCACCACCGAGACGGCCGCTCTGAGATGTCGGGGGCAATGAATCCAGCAAGGCGGTATTATCGTAGCCCCATGCAGACGGTGGACAGCATCCCAGAGTCAGCGAACGTGATTTTGACGGGACCCAGGAGACGCACTCCAGAGCCTGACTTATCTCTTCCCCAAAAGAGGCAGTCCCTGGAGGTCAGTGTGGAAGTTGTGGGGAGGTTGGCTCGGGGAGTGCTGGGCACTAAGACTAGCGTGGAAAGAGGAAGCAGGACAAAACCAGGGCTCCCAGACCCTTCTGGAAATCTAGGGGAACCCCAGTGTCACCACCACGGTCCATGAAATGAGGCCTGTGGTGCCCCAGCCATACGGGGTCAGGAGCCTGCTGTCCAGACCCGGCCTGACTGCAGGCCCATCCTGCCCTCACTGGATCCTGGATGTCTTGTGCCTGTGCTGTCTCCAAGTCACCAGATCCAGTGTTCTAGGGGAATAAGTGATAGTGGAGAGAAGGCCTGTCCTGGGGGTCCGGGGCCCTGGGACAATGAGCTGACACCTCAGAGACCACTTCTTGGGTGGCAACCCATCTCCCCTCCTTCCCTGTTCTGTGCTCCTGACCTGGGGGCGCCTGGCCCTGTCTCCTGGACCATCCTTAGGCTTGAGGGTCTGTGTTTCCCCAGCTTTGTGTGCCCACGTCCATCCTGAGGCTGTGTATCACCCACCCCACTCATTCTCACTGGGCACTCGAGCCATGGTGCATGCCACCGCCTTTCTGAACTAAACCATTTTGAATAGAGATAATCTGAGATTTAACCATTCATTAAAGGACTTGGACATTTGCCTAATTTGGATGGACTTACTATCTATTATTTTCCTCTTCTTCCAGCAGCAGAATCTGGGCCACCGCTTGCCTCAGTAGGACTTCTGGCATTGAGTCCAACTGAATGATGCATTTTAAATTTAGCATATATCAGCAAGAAGACAGAGAATTTGGAACTTAGATATTCAAATGACACAGTCTCTTGCCACATTTCTAAGTCCTCATCTCACTTCTGTAAAAGTTCATACAGGGGCTTAATTAGAAACTGACGTTGTGTATTACAACCTGATGCAATCTAAGACCCTTCTGCATTTTGTTCACATGTCTAACGATCATGCAGTGTGTCTGAGGCATAGCGGTTGTGTATTCCTTCTGTTGAATAAAGACTCATCCATTTAACAGGGGTGCAAAATGAGGCTATGTATCCATCTCAGCCCTGAAACGAGGAATTGTTCTACTCTAGGATTAAGAGTTTGACACTTTGAATAATTGAGAGGAGGTCCTTAGTAATTCAGAGGGTTGACACAGACTAGTCAAATTGCTCTGTCACTGAGTTGTAAAATAAAAATACAGAAAATGAGAAATTAATTCAATTAAACATTTTCCCACCCACATTTTACCTTTCCTCACTGCTCTGGGGAATAATGTAAGAAATGTATATCACCAGAAGATTTATTTTTGCCATTATTTTTAACTTAATGAGTATACCTTGCACATCAGAGGGAAAGAACAAAGGTTAAATTTTACATTAACAGCACACTGCAACATGGTATGCAAATATCCATATGCAAATACAAAGCTCCTGGAAGATAAATGTGTTATATTTTTAACCAGTTAACTATGACTGTGAAGTATTGTGTGAGATATTCAGTGGTTTCATTTTTATATCTTTCTTGTAAATAATGCATAAAGTATGTAGATGGTGTCAAAATATGATTAAGCTATTAGCTTTATAGTTTTCATAGTTAAGAATGTGTTCAGCATGGAGCCCCTAATAAGTCATTTCTAAAGGCAGTGGCCATTATGAAATATTTCTTGTTCGAGTGAACGTTGTCATGTGACATAATGATTTTGCTTAAAACCAAGTTAAATGAGGAGTAAAATTAAACAATATTGCATGAATTGTGTTTGACTAATTTTGTGTCACATTATATTAGCCAAGCTTTCAGAATATGTGTTAATGACAAATAGTGTAAGCCCCAACACACTTTATATGTCTGTACAACCACCCTTAAGTCATTAGCTGTTTAAAGGTTCGTTTTGTTTGCAGTTTTTGTAGCCAGTGGCTTTTCCTGATGACTTTTGCCGGTAAAAGCAGACACCATTTGGAAATAAATGTTACATACATTGTAGGAACTTAATTTTAGTAACAAAAGCTTGGATTTCATAAGAAAACAAAACAAATCATTCAAAACTTGAGAAACCCAAGGAGCTAAGAGCTATCTCTAAATGAGACATTAAAATGACTTCTCAAAATGGGAATAACCATCCCAACAGGACTATTCTGTCATGTGGTAGCGGCTTTTCTAAATAAAATTTGGAGCAAAGACAAATGATCAGCAACGTTGCAACCCAGTGCAACCTCCTCTAAGGCCAACAACATCTTTAAGACGTTACGATTGAGCTGACCTCTTCGGGATATGCTGTGGGAGGCCGCCTGCGTCTGTTATCGGTAAATTATCTGTAGTTTGGCCTGCAGGCCGCCTGATCTTGCCGGGAGAGCATGGGGGATGGTATTTCCACGGCAAGTCTGACATAGCAGGAGTGGAGCCAGCGTCACCCGAATAGCAGAAGGCAGCACGCTTAATGTTTGCACTTGCCGCGTGGAAGGAGAGCTTGACCTTTACCCAGAGCAGTGACGACCTCCATGTAGTCATAACCACGATCTTTGCTGATCATATAAAGGGATTTAAAGTGTTGGGAGACACCATGTATGGAGTAATAAAACTGACTGAGTAGGAAACAAAGATCATGTAGGTATCGATGCTGTTCTCCCAAATCTTTGCAATCTCACAGAGCATTCGCTTCTGGCAGGGGCTCCCAGGTGAGAGGCAGGCTCCTCTGGCCTGTGTGCACGAGCAGAAATGGATGGAACTGCGTGTCGTGTGCCGCCTGTGCGTGCCATGTGAAGGGGGGAGGACGGGGAAGGGGAACAGTCAGCACCCAATGTGCTAGGACAAGATCGGAAGCTTGAGAGACATCAGCATAATCCAATCAGCACAAGCCACTCTTTCCTCCATGAAACTCCCTGGCCTACCATGGTATTTCAAAAGGTTTAAGAAGTAGCAGGTAAGAACTGCATGATATCTCGAAGGACTCCGTTTTTAGTTACTAGCAAAACACCGTTAAGTTTTAGGCACTCTTTTGGAGTGAGTGTAATTAAATGAAGTGCTACTCGGCGCTAAGGCCATGGATTGGCACAGCCACGGCACAGAGTATTTGAAGAGGATGAGAAAGACCCATATGCATGGCCTTATAATGATAATTATGATGACTGGACACTTTTACACTAGTATTCCATTCATGCGCTCAGGATTGGGTGTTGATGGCACAGAAAGAAGGTTTGAGAACTTCGTCAAGGCTCTGACGGCAGCAACCTAAAAACATGTGCGTAGCTCTACGTGGAAAACTATGGAAGGAATCGCTGCACCTGGTGGACAGGGCTCATCCAAAGGTTAGTGCTTCCTCTCTGGTTTCTCTTTCATTCTTTTTCTCAATTTTCCAAATTTCCTTCAAAGTTAAAATTGCATTCAATTTTACCTTTGTTTCAATTATATGGAATTTATCCATTTTTAAAAATTGAAGTAAATATAAGAGAGAAACAAAATACCCCATAATTTCAGCATCCAGACTGATAGCCTGTGTTGGCATGAAGGAAAATACATTTCACATGCAATGTACATATCAGAAAAGGGTTGACAGCAGATGAGAGTTACAGTCCTGGAGTTGGAGCACTCATTACTCCCAACACATCCAAGTGCTGTTTTGGCACTGAGCAGAACGTGATTGTCGAAGGCAATTAGAAAATGGAAACAAATGTGGGGTGAAAGCTTTACTCCTTCCATTGTTCTCCTCAAAGTAATTGATACTACCTTTTTCTTTCTTCCTTCCTTTTTCTCTTTCTTTCTTTCTTTCTTTCTTCCTTCTTTCTTTTTTCTTTTCTTTCTTTCTTTCTTTCTTTCTTTCTTTCTTTCTTTCTTTCTTTCTTTCTTTCTCTTTCTTCCTTTCTTCCTTTCTTTCTCTCTTTCTTAGACGGAGTCTCTCTCTGTGGCCAGGCTAGAGTGCAGTGGCATGACCTCAGCTAGCTGCAACCTCCATCTCCCGAGTTCAAGCAATTCTCTTGCCTCAGCCTCCCAAGTAGCTGGGACTACAGGTGCATGCCCAGCTAATTTTTGTATTTTTAGTAGAGACAGGGTTTCACCATGTTGGCCAGGATGGTTTCGATCTCTTGACCTCACGATCCTCCTGCCTCAGCCTCCCTAGTGCTGGGATTACAGGTGTGAGCCATCGCGCCCAGCCATTGATACTACTTTTAAACATACTTGCAAAAAGATGGTTATGCTTCTACCTGTGTGTGCTTATAATTTACACAGGAGGGATCATACTATATAAACCTTTTGCACTTTGCTTTTTTTGAGTAATATATCTTGGATCTCTTTCCATGTTAGTGTGGCTATATCTGCCTCCTTCTTTTAAAAGTCTGCAGGTATTTTTATACTTTTAATCAGTTCTTAGTTTTGGAAAACAATTCCTCACCCTATGTTAATTTTATCATAGGGAAGAAAAACAGAACCAAACAATATGAGTTACTTTGAAGAGCCCGTGTGCATCGTGAACTAGATTCTTTCAGCATGTGGGGCACAGACAGCCCATGATTCTTCTCACTTTGCCTTGGTGAGTCCCTTGCCCCTCTGTCCTCTGTGAGCCTGATCTGCGCACCTGCCCCTCAGGACTCCTGGGCAAAGCACAGCCTTGCACTGCAGCCCAGAGGCAGGCGGACTCCATCACGTTCTTTGGCATGGCCTGGGACACGTCGCTTAACTTTCCAGGCCTCTGGGTCTCAGCTGGATGAAGCAGAGCTCTGGTGTGGTCATTGTGTGCCAGAACGGCCTAGGGAGCTCTCAAGGCCCTTCCAGCACTGAGAATTCTGATCCTGTATCACTGGGGGGCCACAGAGCCAGAGTTTCTGATGGTCCTAACCCGTCCAGTGCCAAAATAACATTCCGACATATTGCACATGGTAACGTAACCAGTGGTCAAGCCCTTGAATGCTAACTCTCGTCTGCTGCCAGCTAGCGGGTGATGAAGCCACTCAGGGTCCCCAGTGTTTCCTGGGAATGCTTGATTGGCCTGACATGGGAGCTCCTCAGTCCTCTCCTGTTCAAGTGACTCTTTTTCATTTAAAAAAGTCAAACGTCCTCACTGTAAAACATTAAACAGTGTGAAATAAAAGCGAGTGCCCAGCACCCTGCGCCAGCTTCCGTAGGGGAAACCGCCCTGAACTTGTATTTCCTTTCTGACATTTTCTAGCCTAAGCAGCAGGCACACATGGATGCAGCTGTGCACATGCATGTGCTGCCTTCTGCACCAATGGGACCCGCTTTCAGCTGGCTCGTTCTCTCCGCTCTGCAGCACACACAGATGCCTCCATTCTGGTCAACAGCTGTGGAGTAGTCCACTGGATGGGCAGGCATTTACATGGTGTAGGAGCTCCCATTCTCACAAACAACACTGCAGCCGGTATCCACAGATGCACTTGTACCTGTATTTGAGAGTGGTTCCATTGGTTCCAGTGGAATCGCACCATCAATGGGTGATCATGCCCAGCATTTTATTGGATGTTGCAAAATATTCTCCTACCTGGTTTCCCACTGGAGTCCAGCCAGAGGGATGGTGATTTCCTCATCCCATAAACCTTCACCAACACTGGATTTTATCAATTTTTTAAACTTTTGTCAACATGATACGGTGCAAACTAGAGTCTTGATTGACCTGATGACTCTCTGGAAGCTCCTTCCTTCCTTCCTTCCTTCCTTCCTTCCTTCCTTCCTTCCTTCCTTCCTTCCTTCCTTCCTTCCTTCCTTCCTTCCTCTTTCTTCCCTCTTTCCCTCCCCTTCTTTTCCTTCTTTCTTTCTCTCTCCCCCTCCCTCCCTTCCTTCTCTCTTTCTCTCTTCTTTTTTTCTTTCTCTTTTTTTCTTTCTTCTTCTTCTTTTTTTTTTGAGACAGGGTCTTTCTCTGTCACCCTGCAGCCTCAGCCTCCCAGGCTCAGGTGATCCTCCCACCTCAGTCTCCTGAGTTGCTGGAACCACAGGCGTGTGCCACCACACCCAGCTAATTTTTGTATTTTTAGTAAAGATGGCCTGGTCTCAAACTCCTAAGCTCAAGCCATCTGTCTGCCTCGGCCTCCCACAGTGCTGGGATTACATGGATGAGCCACTGCGCCTGGCCCGTCAGCTAGCTTTCTGCCTCGTGATTTGTGGGTTTTTTGTTTCTGACCACCTTCTTTGCCTTCTGATCTGGGGTCTCTTTAGTTCCCATGATGTTAGCTCTCATCTCTGTGCTCTGGCCCCCAGGTCCCAAACTGGGGAGTCCCAGTATCTCTTGTGGTTCCAGTCATTGCTTTGGGTCACTCTCCTTACCCGGGTTCACATTCCACATGTCCACACAGGGACCTTCATCCCGTCTCATCTTGCCTTGCAGACGCTGGGACTCAACACAAAAGTGATGAATAATTACGTGAATAAGTGCAAGGATATCTGGACAAGGAAGAGTCAAGGTTTAAACGTGTCTACTGTTTTCTGACCAATCCTGTATGAAATGGGGTTTGATGTCACAGGAAAGACATTTCCTACTTCCCTTTTCTTTTACAGAATGAAATGGACTTTGCCATCATGCATCATTATTTAACCAGTCCTCATTTTTAAATTTTAAAAAACTCCCCATGTTAATTTTACATTTAGGAAAAAAAAATAAAAAAACCCAAGCAGACAATGCGTGTTGTTTAAAAAGGCTGCAAACACTGCGTGCAGGACCCTCCTATGAGGAGGTGAGGGGGCATGAAGCTGTTACCGCAGCGCTGGCCGCGGGCCTCACTTCTCTTCTTCTGCAAGATTTCCCAAATTCAAGTCAAAACTGATGGCATTTGGAAAAGGCATGATTAACCTTAGGATGTGCATATATACATATGTGTATAAAACACTGGAATTGTAATGCCATTAGATCCAGCAATTTATCTTAAAATTCAGACTAATGTATAAAGTCAAAGGATGCTGGGTAAAAACCAGTGTCCAAGAGTAGAGGATTGGCTCATTAAATTATGATACAGCCACAGAATGGAATAGATGCAGTCATATAAAATAGTATTATACATGTGCATGTGCATGAATAGATGTATAAACACGTCGCTTTGTAAATATATATGCATGTACACATATATTGATGCAAGAAATGTTCACAATGTAGTGTTAAACAAAAGAGTAAGCTTAAGAACACTATGGAGAGGATAACTCATTTATCTGAAATATATATATATTTGTAACTGAGACACAGTCTCACTCTGTTGCCCAGGCTGGAGTGCAGTGGCACAGTCTCTGCTCACTGCAACCTCCACCTCCTGGGTTTAAGTCATTCTCCTGCCTCAGCGCACAAGTAGCTGAGGGTACAGGTGCCCACCAGCACGCCCGGCTAATTTTTTGTATTTTTAGTAGAGACGGAGTTTCACCATGTTGGCCAGGCTGGTCTCGAACTCCTTACCTCAAGTGGTCTGCCTGCCTCAACCTCTCAATGTGCTAGGATTACAGGCATGAGCCACCACGCCTGGCCTGAAATATATATAAATATGCAAGCATTTATGCATATAAAGTCTAAAGAAATATATTCACCAAAATGTTAATTATGGTTGCCTTTTAGCACATTCTTCTTATCTAGATTGTATAGCATTTCTACAAAGACAATGTATTAATTACGTAAATCATAAAATAAAGATTTAAATAAGAAGTGCCCAGAAGTTTCAATATCGGCCACCCACTTGAATGTGCCGCCCTGGGAGGAACCGCAAGTGTAAAGTTACAGATCAGGTCATCTTGCCCATTCCTCAACGTTGAACCAAAGACAAACACTGCAAAACTCAGTTCTCCCCTTCCTGTCACATCCCCTTTCAGCCAGCGCAGGCTTTTACACCTGCCCTCCGCCACGAGCCTCTTGACAGAATACACTCGCCGTCTGCGTGTCCTTCGCTCCCTCTGCAGACAGCCTCTTTGCAGCTGGATCTGCCCTCACTGCCTCCCTACCCTGATGATCCTCTTGTTGGGTTCAGCAAAGACCTCCCAGGTGCCATGTCCAAAGCCCTGTCCACAACCCTCTTCCTGGTCAGTCCTGTTGGCCTCGATGCCTGCACTCTCTTCCGGTCTCTCCCTCGGTGGCTTTAGCTCCTAATATGAATTGCATTGTGTCTCCCCCAAAGTAAGTCAAAGTCCTCACCCCTGTACCTGTGAAAGAGACCTTTTTGAAAAGAGGGTCTTTGCAGAGGTAATCAAGTTAAGATGAAGTCATATGGGATAAGGGTGGGCCCTGATCCAATTTGATCAGAGTCCTTATAAAGGAAGGGACCACGCCACAGAGAAGCACAGAGGGAAGATGACCGTGTGACGACAGAGGCAGAGACTGGAGAGACACTGCCACCAGCCAAGGAACACCTGGGGCCAGCGGAAGCCAAAGAGACAGGGAAGGGTCCTGTCCAAGAGACTCTGGATGGAGTGTAGCCCTGCCAACAACTTTTGTCCTCCAGCACTGTGAGAGAATAAGTGTCTGTTGTCATTAGCCACTTGGTCTGTGCTAATTTGTTATGGCAGTCACAGGAAACCAGGGACCTGAGCAGTCCTCTGGGCCTGGGAGCATCTTCTCTTTGTGCTGAAGTGTAAGGAACACAGAGGCCCTGTTTTCATTGATAGGTCTAGGAAATGCAACCTTATTATTTATAGTAGGTTGGTGCAGAACTAATTGACCTTTTTCTTGTTACTTTCAATGGCAAAAACTACCATGACTTTTGCACCAACCTAAAGTAAAACTTAAAAAACAAAGTAAAAACTGTTTGTAAAAAAACAAAGTAAAAACAAAACCTGTTGCTTGTAAGAAAAAATAAATAAATAAAAAATAAAACTGTTGTTTTTCCATTTGGGCAAAGCCTGGCTTGTTTTTCTCGGGTCTCATGGCCTCAGGAGGGCAGAGGCGAGGGCCATGTGATCAGGTCCCACATGGAAGCAGAAGGACATGCAGGACAGAGCTGAGAGACCACGGGGAGGATGGACCCCCACAGGAGGTCAGGCCATATGCTGCACCGTGGGGAGCTGAGTCCATCAGGTGAGGCCCAGAAACAGGTTGGTGTCTACAGAGAATCATGAGGTATGTTTTAATTTTGTCTGGATGCCTGCCTCTCCCCTTTCTGGGGGCTGTCCCTTGCCTCCTGCAGGGCTGTGTCCCCAGGGCCTTTCTCTCGAGGGTCATTAGGATGACCACGGTGGAACCAGCTGCAAGCGAAGCCTGGAGCATCCAACGGGCAGCAGCAGGGGCTCTGAATCAGCCTCAGGGTGTTGCTGACCTTTGCTTCGAGGTTGCTCGAAGGTTACTCGCAAGAAGACTTCATGCAAAAGAAAATACCCAACTTGTCCAAAATTGAAGTTGTACTTGCTCCTTGAAGAAAACTTGAACAATGCAGGGAAGCATAACGGTCCATAAAGCCACCCGAGGGGACAGCGACAAGCCGCTCTTCCAGGATGCGGGCGCCTCTGGGTATCGGCTTGTCTGTGGGCTTCCCTGCCCACCGAGCTGAAATGACCTCTCCCTCACCTCCTGTACCTCTGCTTCCTGGCGCTTACAGCCTAAAGATCATAAACTTGACTTTTCCTTCTCTTAGCAGAATATAAGAAACTGAGAGACAGAACTTGGTTTTGTTTTGTTTTTATTATTTTTTCTTATGGTCAGAACCTAGAAGAATCCCTAGACCAGTGGTTCTCAAAGTGTGATCCATGGACCCTTGGGGTCCCCAAGACCTTTTCAGGGGTCCACAAGGTCAAAACTATTTCCTTAACACAAGGTCAAAACTAGTTTTTCAACAACTAAGACGTTGTTTGCCTTTTTCCATTTCATTCTCTCATGAGTATATGGTGGAATTTTCCAGTGTCTACATGAAGTGTGATATCATAACAAATTGAATGCAGAAGCAAACATGGGGATCCAGCTGTCTCCTACTAAGCGGGACTTAGAGAGATTTACAAAAATGTGAAATAATGCCACTCTCTCTATATGTTCTTCGTAGTAACATTAGATTTATTATTATTATTTATTAAGAGGAATTAGTGAAATATATTTAAAATGATCAATTTTAGTCCTTAATATGTAAATATCAGTAGCTATGTTCTATAGGCACAAAAATGCTTTGTGGTTCTAATTTTTAGTTTGATGACTGCTGGCCTAAACCATAGATGGTGCTCAAAAATATTTACTCAATGAAAGAATGAGTGACTCAGTGGAAGTTGCTATTTCAAGGTCATTTTCGGTTTTCTTTACATGTATTTAAAGTTTTTATAATTTTGTGTCTTGCTTTTATTGTTTCGACATGTAAACTGAAACCCGTTCCTATGCTATGGAACATTCTAAAAGCAGCATTTTGAGTGGCTGCTTCACAGCCCATCTGGGGGAGCAGTTCTCACACATGGGAGTAACAGCACTGCCGGTGCTTTAAAAATGACATAGACATTCCCGGGTAAGGTTTGGTCATTTTCTGGTGTGTTGTCACGTCGCTTCCCTGACGTTGCACTGACCCGACCCATTCTTATTCCCAGCATATGAGAGGGCCACACTCAGTTTCATTGTCAGCAGCATTTTCATTAAAAAAAAAATTGAGTACTACTTGTTTTGAGGGCGTGATCTTAGATCATTTGTGCTACTATTATGAAATACCAGAGACTGGCTAATTTATAAAGATGAGACCTTTATTTTCTCTCTCTTCTGGAGGCTGGGAAGTCCAAGGTCCAGGTGTTGGAATTGGCGTCTGGGGAGGGCTCACTCTGTTTCCAAGATGGCATCTTGCTGAGTGTTTGCATCCTCATAGGGCCAAAGTAGAAGAGGCCAGGCAGCTCTCTGGAGCCCCTTTCATAAGAACATTAATCCCACCCCCGACGGTGGAGCCCTCATGACTTCATCATGCTCCCAGAGGCCCCATCTCATAATACCATTCTGGTGAGGTTTCAGTTTTGACATATGAACTTTGGAGGGACCCCAGCATTGAAACCATGGCAGGTGCCTCTGGGATTACTTGTGGACAGAGTTCTTCCCAGGTGTCCATGAGGCAGTTGTGTCTCCTATTCTGCGAACCATCTGACCGTGCTGTCTAAGGAGGTCCCTGAGAAGACCTAACTTCACCACTTGCAGTTTCATTTTCTCCTCTAAACCAGGCAAGCAACACAATTGTCTCCAGAGCCTGAAACTCTTACCAAGGTCTCCTGCACTTCGGTCTGAATCTGGAGTTATAGCAGGTGACTCCTGCACCTGCCTTGACCTGCCTTGCTGTTGTTTACACCTTCAGGAGAGGCATCTTCAGCCCCATCTCTGCTGTGGATTCAGAAATGCCCTGCAGGTCAATGAGTAGTACAGTGCTCCACTGGGGATCACTTCAACCTTCTAAGGCCCCCAGTCAGGCACTGAGTGTGTCCTCTAAATCCATGGAGGTTCTAGCCAGTATAGAACGTAGCCATGGAGAGAGGGCCTGGAACAGAAAAGGAAACACAAATGGCCAAGAACCACAGGAGCAACCTGGAACCTCACTCTCAAGAAACAGGCACAGCAGAGCAGGCTGGGCTCAGTGGCTGACGTCTATAATTCCAGCACTTTGGGAGGCTGAGGTGGACAGGTCTCTTGAACCCAGGAGTTCAAGACTAGCCTGGGAAACATAGGCAGACTCCGTCTCTAATGTAAGTTTTTTAAAAAAAATTAGCTGGGTGTGGCGGCATGAGCTTGTGGTCCCAACCACTGAGGAGGTTGAGGCAGGAGGATCACTGGAGGTTGAGGCTGCAGTGAGCTGTGATTGCGCCACTGCACTCCAGCCTGGGCAACAGAGCAAGACCCTGTCTTAACCTGTCTCAAAAAAAAAAAAAAAAAAGAGAGAGAGAGAAAAGAAAAGAAAGAAATAGACACAACAAACTAAAGCAGTGAGGTGCCATTTTCCCCTGCCGGATAAGCAGAGATTAAAATAAATAACACCTCATGCTCACGAGGTGCAGCTCCTGAGGGTGTGACAGGGGAACCCTACTGGAAAGCAGACTGGTATTTCTCACGGAGAAAAATTTACACACTCCCAAAAGGGGCATCATGAGGTGAATTCTGGAGCATTAGTAAGATAGACTGTTGGGCTGGCATTCAAGTTAGTATTTTTTTTTTGGTAGCTTAACATAACACGAGAGTGTATATTTTTTAAAAATCTGACTTCAAACCTCTATATGTTATTTTCCAAATTATGCAAGAAAGAGAAAGTAGGATATATTTTAAAAAGACATAAAAATGTTAATGGTGATTAGTTACATCTGGATTTGGGATGTGTGTGTGTGTATAATTTTTTTGGCTGGGTGTGGTGGCTTACACCTGTAATCCCAGGACTTTGGGAGGCTGAAGTGGGCAGATCATGAAGTTGGGAGTTTGAGACCAGCCTGGCCAATACAGTGAACCCCGTTTTTACTAAAAATACAAAAATTAGTTGGGTGTGGTGGCGTGCCTGTGGTAGCAGCTACTCGGGAGGCTGAGGCAAGAGAATCTCCTGAACCCAGGAGCAGAGGTTGCAGTGAGCTGAGATCGCGCCACTGCACTCCAGCCTGAGCAACAGAGCAAGACTCCATCTAAAAAAAAAAAAAAGTTTTTTTCTCCATTAATTTTCTGCAACAAACCAAAAATATTTACTTTCCTGAAATCAACATGACTTGAAAACATGAAGTTTTTAAGGTCCCAGGTTTTTGGAGATTCCTATGAGCAGCAGAAACTGATACTTAACTTGGGAACAAGTTGGAGTTAATAGCAGCGGGAGAGTGGAGGGGTGGGTGGGTGGGACAAAGAGAGAATTCCAGAAAGAATAGCAAGAGTAGAGGCTGACAGGAGGGACCACGCAGGAACTGGGTAAGAGGCGACATGGAAATCTATAGAACAGGTTTCAGCAAACTACAGGCCTTGGGCCAGATCCAGCCAGCTCCTTGTTTCTTATAAATAAAGTTTTATTGAACACCACCACACCCATTTGTTTATAGATTGCCTATGGCTGCTTTTGCGCCATGATGGCAGAGTTGAGACATAGAAGCTGAATCAATATGGACCTGAAAAGCCTAAAATATTTACAGTCTGGACGTTTACAGTAAAAATTTGCTGAGCCGTGGTTTGGAGGATGTCAACTTCTGGGCTATGCTAGGGGGTTGGGCTGCAGTCGTGAGGGCAATGTAGAGCTACTGACCCATTGGAGGGAGGAGGATGATCAGAGCAGATTTGCACTTGTGGAAGATCTCTCTGGCACAGTGGCGAACACAGGTTAGAGGGGACAAGGATGGGGATAAACCAGGAGCTGGCGTGGAGGTGATGCAGGAAGTGAGAGGACACTGGGCTGGATCAGAGTAGCAGTAGCGGGGCTGGAGAAACGGAGAGACCAGAGAGAGGTTTAGCACCTAGCATTGACAGCAGCGGTGGTGCTGAACTGAATGCATGGGGTGAGCTGAGGAAGGGCTCAGGGTGACTGCCAGGTCCCGGCTCAGAGAAGCGCCACAGGACACAGGGAGACGGGAGTCTTGGGATGGGTGTTGTGGTGGAAAGATGGCTCCAGGTGGGAATGTCCTGTCTGAGGCCCCTGGTCAAGGAGACATGTCCAGAGGCAACTGGGCCTGGAGCTTTGGGGAGAGAACTCATTTAGAATCCAGCAGCCTGCAGATGTGAATTGCAGCCTGGGTTTGAGTGGAGAGAAGGGAAGGGGTCTGGGCCAGAGCCCCAGGAAGGGCACATCCGCGGAACGCCTGTGGAAGGAGGTGTCTGCCGGGGATGCTGGGAAGGAAACAGGGAACATGGACTGCAGGAATCAGGGAAGAGTGACTTCGTCAAGAAGGATGCTCCAGGGTCGCAAACGCTGCAGAGACATCAATGTGTAGAAGGGTCCGTGAGCATACACACCCGTGTGTGTCAAGGATTCGGCCACGAGGAGGCTGTTGATGCCTTACCGAGACTGTGATCTGTCCAGATAGTGAAGTGGAAATCTGCCTTCCCAGCCCTCTTTCCTTACCATGTGGTCTCCTTCGGGCTGAAGACCCTTAGCCAGGGCCACCGTCAGCAAGGGTCATCACCCACGAAGGTCTTGGCTGCAGCACTAGCTGGGCCTCTGGTAAGTTCATGAGCCTTAGTAGCAACTTCAGTAATGACCGGGGTGCCGCTTGTTCTGTGGGAAACACAGGAAGAAAATGACTTGCTAGGAATGGAGTGACGATTCTGAATCTGTAGATCAGTGCTGTTCCATAGGACTTTCTGCAGTGATAGACACGCTCTTTCTTTGCTCTGTCCAGTATGGGAGCCCCTGGCCACAGGTAGCCACTGAGTGCTTGAAACGTGCCTAGTGCAATTGAGGATCTAAATTTTACAACTGATTTAATTTGAATTCATTAAAATTAAAATTTAAATAGCCATATGGGACTAGGGGCACTCCTGCATTGGATGGTGCAGTTGTAGATGATAATTTCTTCAGGGGTGAGAATTGTTCCTTTCAAATAAGAATATATGATATTGACTTCAAGTAATTACTCTTTTAATACACTTCTTTCAATGTACCTAGGATGTATTTGCAAGCCTGACACTCGGATGTGTTGGTATATCAAAGCAGTTACGTCGTTCTATTTACCTAAGAGTCCATTTAGACAAACTCCTTGAGGGAAAGGGATTTGAGGGCGAAGGTGCCGCTTATCAACAGAGTTTGCCCTGGCTGCTTCCTTGAGTCCACTTTGAACACTACTATTTTATCTGAGCACAATTGACGTCATCTCATAAGTAATCCTAGTGCACGGTGGCCAGGGCCCTGCTCTGCCTGGTGGACAGGCTGGGTAGAGGCTGTTAGAAAGGCCTCTCACAGCTTCTAAGTGACCTGGCCCCAAGCTGTGGACACCCAGATCCCCCATCCTTGAGATGAGGGCCCACAGGAGGAGGAGATTGACATTCTCAGGTGTAGCTCTAATGGGACACGCAGATTCCCCCATCCTTGAGATGAGGGCCCACAGGAGGAGGAGATTGACATTCTCAGGTGTAGCTCTAATGGGACACGCAGATTCCCCCATCCTTGAGATAAGGGCCCACAGGAGGAGGAGATTGACATTCTCAGGTGTAGCTCTAATGGGACACGCAGATCCCCCATCCTTGAGATGAGGGCCCACAGGAGGAGCAGTTTTGCATTCTCAGGTGTAGCTCTAATCCAGGGCGTCCTCATGAGCAGCGCCCTGGACCCAGAGAGCAGTTTGCAGCTCTCTCCTCTGGCCTGTGTTCTTAGAACTTGGGAAGCGAGCTCCTTGGCAGCACCACAGCCTGGGGAGCAGGATGAAAGAACCACTCCTAAGATGACCTTACGTTTCCCACCACGATTTCCCTGCAAAGTTGAACAGTGAGTGTCTTCTCTCTCTGGGGGGAAGAGGGGGGGAAGACAGATGCCAGGCCTTAGAGAGGCTCACCCACTCACCTGGGCAAGCCCTGGGCACGGCTTTGCTGTGGCACGTCTCTGCTCCCCCTCCCAGACCACCAGGGCCGCACTCACAGAGCACAGAAAAATAAGGAGTCCTTGTTAACACCTGGCCCCCAAACTCATCGGTGGCCCCAGCTGACCTGAACTGACATGTGAATCTTTGGGGTCTTTCTGCATCGATCTTCTGCCAGTATTTCTAGGTCACTGCAAAAGTATACAGGTGTTTGTCAGTGCCAGGGCGAGGGTGAGGCAGGTGAGGCACCCAGGCACTGAGCACCTCCTTGAATCTCATGCCTGGGCCCCTCCCTTGCTTGTCCTGGTCCCATCCTGTGTTTGAGGTTGCCCTGGAGCCCACCCCAGTATTTATGTAATATATTGGGGTATTTATTATGTCCTATAAATAGCATATATATACTACAAGGCATTATTTCTCTCAAATCTGAAAAATTTGAATTTCAAAGCTCGACTGGCCTGAGTTTTCAGTGAGGACTTGGGTGAGAATCGTCCCCTGGGTCTGGCGCATCCCACGTCATTCTCGTCCGTCCCCACAGGCAGCAGAGCGCAGGGCACACAGCGGGAGCGTGCTGGGGTCTGGTGCATGCCGACTGGCTGGAAACATGGGTGGCATGGTGCACTGGAGAAAGGCCTCGGCCTAGACCACAGTGGTACCGGCAAGGGTTGGGGCTGGGCACTGTTACCAAAGGAGCGTGGGTGGCCCCTCTTCACTCAGGAATCACCAGATTTGAAATGTATTTGCAGCAAAATTAATAGTGAGCTAGGCCAGCGTCCCAAAGGTTCAGGAAGGTCCCCAGAGAATGAGAAGTTTCAAGAAGGTTTGTTTAATCAACAGTGCTCCTGTGAGATGACAGAGTGGAGACCAGAAATGGAATTCAGCTCTGGGGAGGGTGGACTGGGGTGGATTTCAAATAACAATATTGGATAGTTTCTGTCAGTTTCAGATCATGAGAAGTTTCTTTAGCATACGTATGTTCTAGATACTTTAAAGTACTGGGACGTACATATAATAAACTATTATTCGTGTTTTATTTGGGATTCAGACTTGACTGATGTCCTGTGTTTATCTGGGCCCCGGCTGGGAGAAGTTAGCAAAGCAGGTCAAGCTCTTGACCCTTTGGGGAACTGGAGAGAAAGAGCAGAGACCAGACACTGATCCCGAAGGCCGAAGGCCCAGCCCTGAAAAGGGTCAAGTGGCAGTGAGGGGTGGCCTGGAGAGGATGCCAAGGGCCTTGGTCCATTTGGAACCCCCAGCCCCTGCTCCAAGGGCACCAGGATGTGGGTACAGTGGGTTCCTTACTCCACTGCAAGAGGAAGGGGACTGAGGCCTGCTTCCTGCTGGATCCGCGGGAAATGCCACCATGGCCAATTCTGGACTTGCCACCATGGCCAATTCTGGGCGTGGAAACAGCAGCTTCCTCAGGCCCGACCTGGCCCCTGCTCTGCACAGGTGTGGGGGACCAGTCCCATACTTCACTGCGGCAGCGCGTGCGGCTGTAAAAGCTGGTGAGGTGGGGCCGCAGGAGCTCAGCCTCTCTTCCTCTGGTCAGAGGGAGCCTGTTCACAGGCCCCTCAGCCCACCCCAGAGCAAAGCCCGGAACTCTTAGAGGGCGGCTTGGATCTGCTCATTGGGTTCTTTATTGTTTAGTTTTTATTAACATGTTCTCAGCAAATTCCGTACAGCCAGCACTGTTAGCCTAACAACCCGAGACTGACTGCACCTCAGCACATTCCTCTCCATTGCAGTGTCATTGCAATGTGAAGTCTAAACTGTTGGCAGAGGCTGGCTGTCAACCTGTTTTAAGGCTATATTCAGAGCCAATGGAAACGCCTTTGCAAGTGACATGGAAGTAGTCTGGGTTGATGTTTCCAGATGGTGGTAGCATTTTTTCAGAAGCACCAATGTTAAATTGATACTGTATGACATGGTGCAAAACCTTAGGATGTCTTCATTGGAGTTACAGAAACTGACTCACCTTGGGGTCTTGATCCAGCCCCAAAGCAGCACTCAGCGGGCGGGCCCACCCTGTTTGTGTGAGTCTCTCAGGCTGCATAGACAGAAGGCAGCTCTTTCTCTTGGCAAAAGAACTCACTCCTGTGTCTCAGTTGTGGGCATGAATCTAAGATAAATGAACAAAAGTTCCATTCCACATTATTAAACGATGTCCTCAGCCCATCCCAAAGCCACCTCTGGGATGCTCCCCGTATTACATCTCTTTAGGACCTGTGTGTGTGGTCGCTGTGAGCCCAGCAGAACCCTGCATGTGGGATATAAAGACACCTCTTTCTGGCCCCAGAAATGCAGCCTGCTGTCCTTGTCCTTGACTACCCTGCTCAGGATGGTAAATGTGGCTCTCAGAAATACATTACTGTGCATCTTGAGCCACCAAAATTGTGAAAGACGGAGATTCCTCTTACGTGTGGTTTTAGTGGTTTGAGGAATTTCCCCACCGACGGGGGCCTGGCAGCACGTCCTCCTCCGGATGCTGTGACATTATGATTGAATGGCTACACCGTGTGAACAGGAAGCAAAGGGCATTAGGAGGAGCTACTCACACGCCCAAGTGTCCCATTGTGAGGGCTCCCTGGGAGAGAAGCCGGCCAAGCTTTGAGAAGTGAGAAAGACCTCCGAGATGGCAGGCCTGCTCTGGGGTCCTAGGGGGAGGCCTGGACTCCTGGAAAAGGATCAACTGTGTTTTGGTGGCACGGACAGTGAACCAAGGTTCCTTGTCACCCATGGGCTAGCCTTTGCCACCAACCCTCCGGTTCTGGTCTCTTGGGGGACTCCCCATGTAAAGAGTGTGCTGCTTGCTTGTGGAATTGGAGGATATCTTTCTTGACGTCACGGTCTGTTCCTACTGGCTGCAGAACAGACTGTCACGAGGCAGACCTGTGAGGGGCGAGCGTGGGCGTGAAAATCCCACATTGTGTGTGGCTTGAACACCAGGGCCAAGCCCAGGTCCAGGCTAAGTCACTTTGACTTCTGCCTGTGCCATTTCCAAGTTGTGACTCTACCTCCCTTGGTGCTGGGGCAGCCCTGTGAAGTAACTGTTTGCATTTTCGATTTTATTTTTCAGGGCAATTTTCCATTTACACAACATTGAGTGGAAAGTCCAGAGTTCCCGTGTAGGTTGTCCCTCCTCACACATAGTCTCCTCTATTGCGAACATGTTGTATCCGTGCGGTACATCCATTACGGGGGATGAACCAATATTGATACCTTAATAGTAACTGAATTCCAGAGTTTCCATTAGGGCTTGCTCTTGGTGGTGTGCATCCTGCGAGTTTGCACCAAGGTGTGACATCAGGTACCATCATCAGAGTCTCATACACAGTAGTTTCATTACCCACCCGATCCCATGCTCTGCCTACCCTCCCTCCTTCTCCCACCTACTGGCAACTGATAATCTGGTTCCTGACCCCATAGTTTTACCTCCTTTCTCTAGGATGTCACACGGTTGGAATCATGCAATACGTCATCGTCTTTTGCTGCCCGATTTATATTTATATTTATATTTAAGGTTCCTCTGAATCAATCTTATTTGTGTTTTTATTGCTTATGAATATTTCATTGTATGAATGTACCACAGTTTGTTTAATCTGAAGTTAGTTTGAGTTTTGTTTTACAGATGAGGAGATAGAGACTGAGCGTGGTTAAGTGTTTTGCTATAAGTCACACAGTTTTGGAGATGTGGAGTTCTAGAGAACTGGACTGGAACCGCCCATGATGTCTTACTGTATCTCAGACTTGGGAAATCTGAGTCATCATTTGTAATTATTTTCTGCATCAGTCACAGCTGTCATTCAGCACTCACTAAGGGGCTTTTTGCATAGCTTTTCCAAATTGCTGGTAACTGGAGCACTCTGGGCCAGACACTTAAGGGGGTTGAAGATGGTGTGGGTGTGTCCAGCGAAGGCAGAAGGTGTCAGTTTAAAGGACGACTCTCCGTGGCCACCTCACAATCTATGCACCCCCCCAGTGCCCAGGTAGTAGGGACAGACATGACCACCCTCAGGGACCAAAGCCCACTGTGAGCAGCTGCTGGTCTTTGTGATTGCTCCTATGCTAGGCTTGGGGGACAGAAGACATTTTTCCTTTGCTGAGACCCGAAGGGGAACAAATCGTTTAAAACTTGGCATCTAAAGCTTCCCTTTCCCTCTAAGGAAAGCCTCTGGAATCATTCTGCAAAGTATTCTCTCTCCTTCTGTTCTGTTTAAGATTCAGGTGTTGATGACTTCCTCTGGGAGACCATATTAGGGTCTCAGATTTCACCATCAAGAAAATCTCTAAGTATTTTAGCAGAAAGCTCCTGATTAAATTGATCTCCTCGGCACTGCAGCCTTCCCCCTCTCCTGGGCTAAGCCACAGAGACTCTGCTCACGGGGCAGCTGTTTGTGGGTATCTTGCAGTGGTGTTCCTGCTTTCTTTCTCAACCACCCGGATTTAGCTATTTAAGTTCCCCTCATAAATCAGCCACCCGAGCATCTTAATCATCTCCTTCCAGTCTGTCTATAAGTCTCTGCCCTCCAAGAAATAAATTACCCACAATTACTTAAAGTTAGTAATTGAATTTATTTTGGTGGTAAAGAGAAAATTTATCCATTTTGCTAGAATTTGTAGTCATTTTTAGTAATTGATAGTAATTTTCCAGTAAATACTAATTAACTGTTTCACTAAGTAAGGGAAGTATAGAGTAATACATTCACTAAGCATCAGTATTCCCAATTTATCTTTATACGGCAAGTGATTTCCGTGCAGTTGGTAAGATCCCGTGGCATCACTCTTGTGGTGTTAAGCTCTGAAAAAGCGAGCAAGACTGTCCTGCTTGTCCAGAATCAGCTGCACCATCACCGCCAGGAAGGGGCCCTCCAGGCTTCAGACTGGACTCCATACAGATGGGGCTGGATGCAGAGGAATGAGCCCCAGCGGAAGGGTTCCTGTCACCATGCAGGAAGCTGATGTGGCATTCTCCCTGCTGCGTGTCACTCTCCTTGCCCACGTGGGGAGGTCCTGAGCACAGTGTGGATTCCTCCACACCTAGGCGCACAGGACCTTGAGCTGATGTTTGGGCCATTCTGAAGATGCTTATTTTGCAAACTTGTCAGCAAGTGAAATTTGCTACACCGACCATGGTAGAAGTTTTTATTTCATGAAATGAATCCATTCATCCCTACTACCTGGTGGGTACTTAGTTTTTAACTAGTAAGTTATTTTTTTCCTTTAAAATCACTCTCTGCCTGCTCACCCGCGAAGCGAACGTCGTCCGCGTGGGGTGCTGTGCGCTTACTCCGTGGCGCTGTAATCCCGCCTTTGCTCCTCTATTTTTTCCGGCAGAGGCCTCAAAGCATGTCCGCTGGGTGAGAGGGAGAAGTAGTGATTTTCCCCAGGACATGCTCCTAGTTAGAAAATAATATCCCTCTAGAATTAATTAATTAATGGGAGTTGATACAATTAACAAATACTGAGCAACAAATTCTACAGAGGTGCCGTTCTCTAATTAGTGCTGTGGTTTAGGGCACTGCAGTCTCTCAGCAGCCGTTTCCTGACCAGTAAAACGAGGGGCTAACCTGAAACTTCCCACTGCGATCTATCTTCCCACGGTTTTCTTTTAAAGTAGAAAAACAATTAAAATATGTTTTTAGGTTTATTTAAAATGTAATACACGGTCATGAGAAGTATTTTGGAAACTAAACCAACAAAAAATGCATGGACATCATTCATTGTTCCCAGATGTAATTAATATATGAGCACATTTTCGTTCAGACTTATTCTTTTCTGTGGGTTTGTTTTTTCATTGTAATCAATCAGAATAAACTTCAATTTGTCTAATTTTCCCTTTGATAAGAATGTTTGAAAATGTTATAATGTAGGCTGTGTAAATATAGTCTCTAATGATTCCAGAATCTAGCAAATGTAACAACTGGAATTTGCTTAGCCATTCTTTTATTTTATTTTTTTTTTAGACATTTAGGCTGTTTTAACATTTTTGTTATAAATAACACTTCTCTGAACATCTTTATAAAGCCTTTTATATATTTAGATCATTTTCTTTGGTTAGATTCCCAGAACAAAATTATGAGGTCAAAGGACATGAATATTTTAAGGCTCACATTACTCCCGGCCAAACTGTCTTCCAGAATGGCTGCCCTGGTTTTTCCTGCCCCAAGCACCATATGAGAATTTCCCGTTTCACCACTCCATCTCAGTTTTGGACTTTACCATTAAAAATTTCTACTAGTCGGATGGGTCAAAAATTGTGCCATGTTTCATATTCATTTTATTATTAAGCATGTGGTTAGATGGTTTTTGTCACGTTACTCTTTGTGTTCTGTCCCCTTGGAATTGTTTCTGCCCCTTTCCCATTAATCTAATGGGATATTTACATTTTTCTTCCCCATTTATATGAACTATTTATATAATAAAGTTATTAACCCTTAATTGTATTTCTGCACAGTCTTTTTCTAATGGCGTTGATTTCTAAATTGGCTTTCAAGCTCACAGTAATTCTTAAACGACTGGAGGACAATGCGGCCTTTCTAGTATTTTCCCTTCTGTTGAGCGCCAAGTTTAGAAGGATATAAGCCAACAAAACAGAAACCTGTGCAATAAAGATGTTGGGTGTTTTAAATATCCATGTGAGCCTGGCTTTTAAAAACCTTTCTTTCCTAGCCAAGGAATCCTTGTATGAATTAAATATGAAACTTCCATTCCTTACAAAGTAAACATGTAATGATATACTTCTTGTCCCCATTACAAATCTGAGGGGAGCCTGCTCTCTGATCTCACATAAAACAGGTGACTCTTCAATTAAACATAAATTTTCAATTAAAGCACATCCCTCTGGGTGGCAGATCGCAGTTCCCACCCTGGCTGGGCAGAGCCTTCCTGGGCAGCCTCTCAGCGTCCAGCTGCTGCTGAAGAGGCCAGGCTCCCTGGCAGCTCCCAGGAGTGTGGGCTCAGCCAGCTGCCTGAGGAGCCCAGGCCTGGGCAGAGGGACCCAGAGCCCTGCCGTGATGCCCACTGTGCAGAGCAGAGCCAGAACCTTTGAAAACCGAGGGAGAGCTCTCTCCTTCTGACCCCGCAGCCCTGAAGTTGCATCGGCTCAGCATGAGGCTCTGAAGTTACTTGAAAATAGCATCTTCCAGGAAAAGATCCAAGGGTAGCAGGATACTTGGGGGCACTTGTCACAGTCAGGCCCAGCCAGGCCCTTTCTCATTCTTTTCAGCAACAGTGATCTGAAGAGATACATGCTTATCTGTATAAGGATTCTAAAAAATTCTTGTAAACTTAAGAATGTTCAACAATCAAGTCAAATTCCCCACCTCTCCCACGTCTATCCCAGGGTCCTTCCCCCGGGGGACCCACTGGTATTAGCTCTCTGTGTGCCCTTCTTCCAGATACATGCACACCTAGAAATAGAGTGTGCATGTGCATGTGGGGGTGTGTGCATGCATATGTTTGTATGTGTGCACGTGTATGCTTATACGTGCATGTGCATGTATGCATGTGTGTACATAAATGTACATGTGCATGCATGTATGCCTGACTGCACGCACCTGCATGTATGCAGGTATACATTCATATGCGGATGCACGCATGTGTGATGGGGGTAAATTATGCATAGTCTGTGGCTTGCTCCTTTCGTTTAACCCGCGTGGAGACCTTTTTACTTCAGCACATCTGGCCTGATCTTGTCTTGTTGTGGCTCCTGTAGAAATTAGAAGTTCAGGTCAGGCAGTGAACTAATAGGCTTTGGCAAACACAGAGCGTGCGGAAACCTGGACTTAATGGGGCACTAGACCTCCCTCACCCGAGGATCAAAGATGTTTCTTCCTTTTTGCATTTTAATTTCCTACCTCTGTGGTGACCTAAACTCCATCCAGTTTTGTGATTCTAGACTAAAAGGTTAAAGACAATTGTTTGATGGAAGAGTCAGGAGATGTGGAAATTTTATGTCAAGAAGAATTAAAAACATTTTTGTGTTGATTATTTAGAATAGGAATTACACCAATCAAAATGTACTATTTCTTTCACATTGATAATACAATATTGTTGCAGAGATCTAAAAGCAACTTCACCATGTTACAATTTAGAAATCAGTGACATCTCATGCCACACAGGATGAGAGGCAGTTGGGTCCAGAGGCAGGAGTCAGAGGAAGACTCAGAGGACCACGGTTCAAGCCTAGGCCCCTCCCTGTCTCAGATTCCTCATCCTCGAGATGGGTTGTGAAAACAGATGAAATAATAAATGTGAGTGCATGTGTGTGTATGCCATGAAGAGACACACAAATGTTGGCAATTGCTGTTATCAAGGCAACAAACTTGAAGGTTTGTAGTGAGAAGGAACTGAAATTGACTAGAAATCCCAAATTTCCTCCAGAGGAGCTGCTGGAAAAGCATCAAGGAGCTTCCAGCTTTAGCAACCTGCCTATCTTGCTGTGTAGAACGTTCTGCGAGGACACACCCTCGGGCCCTTGGAGAACGTGTTCTGAGGGAGATGCCTTCACAAGGAGAGGGATCAGTGGCCAGAATGAGCAGTACCATGGATCTCTTTTTGCTGATGGGGAGTGCTCTTGGCGAACACGGTGGAAATTCTACGGAGCACATGGGAAGTATTGGTGAGAGTTGCCTCCCAGGCTTGGCCAGGTACCTCAGATGTTCCGTGGCAAACTGTGCAGCTGGAGGCAGGTGGGCTTCGCCCTACAGCCCTGGCTGGGTCACCCTGGAGTCCTCTGCCTTCAGTGCACAGCAGATTCTGGGGTGGAGACAGAAGAGCTGGCACCTTCCTCTCAGGTATCTGCAGCAATGACAGCCCCCAAGCAGAGTCCCTCTATAGACCATCTCACATGGGCCCCGGCTGCAGCATGGGTCCTCTTCTGGCCCATCACCCTGCAGGGGTGGTCCTGGCAGGCCCTGTGGAGGACCATGGTCCCAGAGGACCCTGTGAAGTAGCTGCTGTTTCCGTTGGGGGTGCTCTCCAGTTTCAGTATGGATTTCTGGTTCTCAGTGTTCTTGTGGTCATTTAGAAGGAAAAAACAAAGAAACAAAAAAAGATGGGGAGTTAATAATAATCTTTTTCTTCCAAGTATTCTGTTACATATAAAGGAGGTCAAATGGGAGGACAGGGCAAGCTGTTAGAACATAATTTCAAAAGCAACTATGTTGAAAATGCATACAAATAAGTTATTTGAAAAGATTAATCCATTCCCAATAGGAGCTTGAACACAATGTACATTTGAAGTTAAACAAATACATGTGTGACCTGGCTCTCCCATGAAAATAATTCTTTTTGTTTTTTTAAAAAAATATGACTTATGTATGGGGCAGTCAAAGTTGAGCTTGAATAAAAGGGTGGCATTTAAAATTCAACAATGCTTATCTACTACAGGCTGATGCACATTTAAAAAGATCTACTTCTTATAAAGATCTCCTATTTAATTAAGAAAAACTAATATCAAAGCAGTTTTTTGCATTTAAAATTCGTGTTTAAACTTCTCCTAGATTAAGTGAGCTTAAACAGTTGTGATTCCTGACTTTAACAGCATTATAAAATACATTAGAGATTGAGAGGATAAAATTCTGCCATGTTAGGTTATAACCTAACTGCTATTTGCAGTTGTAAGGAGTACTAATGGCGCAGGGGCAAGATTTATTGTCGCAAAGAGATTCTGCTTAACATTAGCTTTGTCATTCCATTAATAATGACTGCTTATGAGCCATCTCGTTGGCATCTTTGTTGTCCTGAAAACTTAAAACTCACAGCACAATTCTTTACGATGTGTTCCATTGCCCCCTCTGGGTATTCCCGACCATTATCCCATTTGGTTATATTCAAAACTGCTGCCTCCGGAGAGAGCATTAGGCCGACCTTTCACCTTCCAATATTCTTGGTTCAAATGGCGTAATAACATGTAGTGAATATTTACAAGCACACTTATACTATAATAGAGTACTGCTGTGAACATTAGCACATATTTTCTGCTCAATCAGGCTTTGATGTAGAGCTTGCCAAGCACCCCAGAGAAAATGCAGTCCCCAGTAAGCTGTGCTAGTGAAACACCCTTGAACCTGAACAGCTTACATAACATAAACTGACTAGATGCAGATTAGCAAGGGGACAGAGTTTCTGGGATGCCTGATGTCATCACGGTCTTCCCAGCCGAGGATTCCAGGCTGGAGGTGGGAGTCCTTCATACCTGAAATTCTAAATGGATCAGCACGTGGCTTATCCAGAAAAGGAAAATTAAAGACCATGTGATACATTGGCACCAGGTGACCTGGTCACCTTCCTCAGGGCTTTAAAATTTCTTAATTTTTTTTTAATTAAAAAAGATGAGATCCCCTTACTGATAAATTGTAAAATACTTCCTAGTTCCTTCTCCTTCCCACATCAACTCCTTCCCTCTTCCTAGCTCCACCCCTTCTCCAGCCATGCCCCGAGAAGACCTTCCTTAGTTATAATGATTGGCTCTCTTTACTAGCTCCGCCTCCTTCTGTTGCCCACGCCCATTGCCTTAGTCCCACCCCTTTCCCTGGATGGCTCACCGCTCTTAAATTAGCCCTGGGAATTTCTAGCTCATCCCTGGCTCCACCCTCCCCAGCGTGCTCCACCCATTCAGCACAAGCCCCACCTCTCCTTCTAGAAGCCCACTGGGGACAATCTCACCCCACCTTCCCCATTCTCCTGGTTTCTCCTAGGCCCAAGGGAAGGGGAGCAGCACAAGTATAGCTGAAACCTCTTGTTTGTTTGCTTATTCCCTCTATGCCTCTGAAATTAGAGAGGACTAAAGCTTTTTCTGCAGATCCTGAATCTTTAGGCACCTGGTTAGTTCTGTTATGAGGAGTGCTCCGGGCAAGAAGGGCGTTTGCCTTTGAACACAGATGCATGTCTGTCTGTCCATCTGTCTACTTATAGTTACTTTTTTCCTTTTTGCAGAGCTAGCATAAATAAGAGTATTGGATTTTCAGACGATTTCTACCTCGCAAATTCAAGAGGTCAGAGGCTTCTAATAAGATTCCTATAATTCAAAGGAACCTCGTGGAAGGTCGGCCATCAGCAGTAATTGCATGGCTGTCACGGGGCCTGTCTGTCAGGAGTTTCTTAGAGATTTACACTGAAATCTACTGATGCCGCAGGGGTCCCGAGGCCTGGCCAGCGGCTGAGGTCCCCGCTTCTGTGTCCAACCCTGCCCTCCTGCTGATCTGTGTACAGGGCTGAGCGACATGCCTCTCCTTAAAGCTAGGCCCTAGGCTTAGGTATATGGGCAGCCCAAAGGTGACTTGCAGGAGATGGTTTTCTGCTCTTGTGGGCAAGTGTTTGTAGGGTGGGAGGGCTGCCTGTGGCTTGGATTAATGGGAATTTTCCCCATGTTTTGGTGGATGCCCCGCACTGCACCATGCACAAATGTCGGTTTGATAAGCACTGTGTGATCCAGTTCATCTGGTTTTCGTTGTGGTTATCAGTAGAAAGGAGGTAGTAATGGGACTCCAGACGGCCTCCTCTCCTGGGAATTGTTATTTATGTAGGAGCTTGTTATAATACAAGTCATTAAACAGATTTAAATTTACCACAGGTTAAACTGTGCATCCCTGTAAACAACTACGTATAACGAAAGTCTGATCATATATGGTTAGGCTGTAACACAGCATTAGTCTGTCTCCTGGCTTTATTGCTGGGTCAGCGTGAAGGTGGGGTAAGCCATTGCTCCTTAGTGGGAATTAAGACAGCCTTTTGGCATTTCCTATATTTTATGAAACTCTTTTGTCCTTGTCTGGGTGTAAGGCAGTGCCTGTGCCTATGTTGAATTTTTTCCCTCTTTTTCTCTCCTACTGTTTCCTTATATGACTTTGCCTGGGGAATGAGTTTTCATTATTATTTATTCAGTCATGATTGTGTGTCACACAGTGCCCTTAGCATTTGGAGTGAGATATGCGATCTGGTTTCTTCAGCAAGTCCAAGAGGGAGCTACCATTGAACCCATCTGGTAGTTAAAGAACCATAGCTCTGACACATGAAGGCACTTCCCTAGAGTCACACAGCCAGTAAGCAGCAGAGCCACGGTTCCAGCCAAGAGAAGCATGCTTAGCTCCATGCTCTAAAATGTCGTCGAATTACTTTTTATGTTACAAAAATATCTTAAGGTTTTAATAAGAGACTGGGCAATTATAAAAGGCCTATTCAGGTCTGTTATATGTACGTCCTTATTCTTTCTAATGATGCTTCAGGTGCTTTATCATCACTATCCTCTCTTCAGTCCATTCGTGTGTTTATTGAGCATCTACTATGGAGCCTTTGTTAGTTGCCAGAATGAAGATGACTTAACCTCAATTGGGAAAGGACAGAGAAACCATTAATGGAAGATAAGAGTGTTTCCATCTGTCAAGGGGATTTTTTGAAGGTTTTCAGGAAACAAAATAATCTAATTCTTCCAGTTGGGCTTCAGAAAAGACAAATCTGGCCGACTCTTCATGAAGAAGGAAAAAGGCTTTCTCATAAACTGTTTTTATTTATTGATTTATTATTCGTTTTTAGAAACAGGGTCTCGCTATGTTGACCAGCCTACTCTCCAACCCCTGGCCTCAAGCAATCTACTGATCCTTCTGCCTCGGCCTCTCAAAGTGCTGAGATTACAGCCATGAGCCATTCATGTTCAGCTGTGAACTGATTTTGGTTAGATTATGCCGACAATATAGATGACAAGGCAAGTTCAGGTCACCGAGGGAGAGAAAACAAGGTGAGAAGTAACTGGGTCTTGAGACACTTCTGTATTTAAGAGAGAAAGATGAGAGGCCAAGTCAGGTTGGGAGCAGAAGCTGGAGAGGTAAGAAGAAAATGAGAAAACGATGGAGCCATGAAAGCTAAGGGAAAAAAGCGTTACAAGAGGAAGGAGAGGTGTTAGCAGGGCTGGATGCAGCTGAGAATCTGTGGAAGATGAGGCTTGGCAATGCCCATTTGACATCACAATGGGGAGATCATTGTTGATGTTGGTCAGAGAAGTGGAGAAACAGAAGCAGAACCAGACAGGAAAGTGTGGGCGGTTGGGAAGTGTGGACAGCTCTTAGAGGCAATCTAGGGAGGCGTTTCTCGTTAGGGGGAAGAGAATAATGGGAGTAATCAGGAACGGGGGGGTTTTCTTGTTGGGGGTTTTGCAGAGTCATGAAAGGCAGAATCTAGTAGAGAGGTTAAAGACGCAGGAAGGAGAATGGGTGGCTGGAAGTACCAGGACTTTCAGAGGCAGGAAGCCTAGAACATCACGATGGATAATTGAAATCATAAGAATTTCATTTTACTCTTTTGAAAACTATTTCCTACCCCGAGTTTGTTCTCTCATGAACATATTTAATAGTTACAAAAGAGGCTTCCTTTCTCTCGAAGTCAGCGTCCACGTGGTGTTGTGTGTCTGTGTGGAACATCTTCAGTGCCCCACAAGCTGCTGTAGGTGCGTCTCATCAAGGTGTCGTCTTCCTGCCATCTTCACTCTCATCCCTGGCACATCTGTAAGGGTCCCAAGGCCTTTTGCAGCCTCCTCCGGCAGCCTCCAAGCCTCTGCATTTGTTCACGCCCTCTGGGAGCACTTTCGGCATCATGCTGCAGTTATGTTTTCGTGCTGGCAAACTTTTTTCTGTTGGTCAGGTAGTATTTTCATCTTTGCAGAGGCTGCAATTGGTCCGTTCCGCCTTGTGTCAGTAAAACAACCACAGACGAGGCATAAATGTGCATGTGCTTGGCTGGGTTCCCATAGAACTTCATTATGGGCACTGGAGTTTGAATTCTATAGAATTTTCATGTGCCACAAAGCAGTTTGTTCTTTGGATTTTTTCAGCCGTTTAAAATGGCAAACACCCTTCCTAGCTCACAGGCCACATAAAGAAGGTAGAAGGCTGGATCTGGTCTGCGGGTTCTGCTTTGCTGACCACTCTAGGCTGTTTCTCCTGGGGAGAGGGGATAGTATCCTTCAGTCCAGGCCACTGCCTGAAACTTTCCTGATGAGTAAAAGAGTGAGTGACCTGTTTAAGCTGTTATATTTTCATCTGTAAGCTGTCCCAAATGGCAACATTCCTGTAACGTGTAAGTTAAATGTTCTCTGGTCTTAGAAATCCCCGTGGGAGGACACACACAGTGCATCTGTGTGAAGATGACGTAACCGTCCTCTGAGAACCAGAGCATCTTTTCCAATATTAATTGGGCTCCAAGTAATTAAATTCAGATATTTTCCTCAGTAGGAGACTAAACTTGTTTCCTCCTTCAATTCCCTCCCAAATATAAGCATAGGGTAAAATTTCAATCTTTCTGTGGGGTCCTTTACCAAAGATTAAGAAAAGAAACCCCATCCTACCTGACTCTGCGGAAGAGGTGCTTAGCTTATATAAGTGCCTTGAGTCCTCCTGGAAGGGAGCGGCATGGCCTCTGCTCAGTGCCCGTTTGTGGGGGAGCGAAGGCCACAGCGTGGCGCAGCTGCCCAGGGCCTCCTTCCCGGGCTCCGCTCCACATACCTGGGGACTTGGTGCCTGCTCACCTGGTTCCTTCTGTCTGTGTTCCAAGGATGGTGTGATCCTTGTTTCTCTCACCTGTTAGACTGAGACTTCTCCCTGCCTCCCCGCCTACCAGGGCTAGTTAATTTGAATTCCACATGAACAGGGAAGAACTTGTAAGTGATTTTATAGGTATAAGTGTACCAAAAACTTCATCTACTACAAAGCATTCATTGCTTATCTGAAATTTAAATCTGACTGGGCACCCCATATTTTATTGGCTGACCCTGGTCTCACAGGTCCCTGAGTGAAGGCACTAGTGTGGGTGCAAGCCACACTACCTTCGCCAGTTCCCTGTCATTCAGGAACTCATATTCATTTCTACTTGGTTTCCCTTAGTTTCCTCCTTCCTTTCTGCACTTAGGCTCTGGGATGATGCTGGAAGGAAAACGCAGCCACCCTGAGTGGGCGCTGCATGTGGGCTGTCACCATCAGATGCCCAGAGCGGTCCCCTAGCACATCAGGTCAGTTCTCCCAGGACCCTAAGGTGGGTAGTTTGGTCCTCATGCGGAGAGATTCAGAAACTGAGCCTTTGAGCGGGTACCTAACTCATACAGGCCAGGTGGGTAGGAAGTGGAAGCAGGTGGGGCTGTGTCCAGGGCCGTTCTTCATGGACCCACAGAGTCAGGAGCTGGGCAGCCAGGGATAGAGCTCTGCAAGTCTCATTAGCTCCCGAGGAACCCCACGTAGAATGCATCACCTGGAGAAGCTGCCAGGAGGCATTGAAAGGGAGAGTTGCCGTGAGTCTGTAAAGCAGTGACAATAGACTGGCCTGAAGGTGGGAGCCGCTGCTTGGCAGGTGGGGTGGTTGTGAGAAAGGACAGTGGGGTTGGAGCAAGCTTCTCCACACTGTACCCCAAAACCAGAGCTGTCAAGACCAACTCCCTCCAGTACCCACTTACCGGGACCTAAGGTCTCTCTGCTGGAGAACTGCTGCAGCTGGTGACATCTGCAGATATGAGCTAAATTGGTCCATATTTCAGAAAGCTTGGGAGGTCACCTCTGGGGTTCCAGGAAGCATAGGCAACCAGACTGTAATAGGGGCGTGAGTAAATATATCTCCCTCTCAGCTCATGTGATCCCCCTGAGAAGTTTTTGGACACAGATCATTATTGATATATTGGAAGTGTCTTCAACCATATCAGGTGGGGGCTGGGGGCACCAGGATGCCAAATGGCTGATATGTCTGCACAAGGACTAATCTTCATGATTGATGCCCAGCCCTGCTGCCAAGGCGAATGCATGGCCATGCCCATTCATCTCAGCCTAAATATGGATGTATATCGATGGACCCATTAAATGGCGTGGGCTTCGGAGACATAGGATCAGATTAGATAAACCCCCACATTTCTTCTTTTAAAATATGCAGAGAAAACAAGTTCAAAATACCAAGTGCTGATGAGGACCGAGGATCTGGGAGGAACTGACGAACATCTTGGAATTCAGAATGAATGCTTTAAACTTTAGGCCTCTTTGGCAATCAATATGTACACAAAACTCCCATTAATGTTCACAGGAGTTAAAACATGCATATCAACAGCAGACCATTTATTTCTGAGTCGTCGACACCTGGTCTGATGCAGGCTCTCTTCTCTGGAAGATGGAGGGGATACCGAGAAAAGGGCTGCTTGCTGTGGACTTTCATCCATTAAGTCTGGAGCGGTTTAATAGCAGAGTTCTGCACACTGCTGCGTTTTCTCTCAGGCCGACCTCCCCTGAATCTGTCTGTACCTCCAGTTGACAGAAATCTCAGGCAGATCCCAGAGTTTTACAACTTTCTACCCACACCTGACCCCTCATAGGGGTTCAGGTGGCTGCACCCCTGTCCATGGCTCTTGGAGCTTCCCACTCTCCATATGGAGTCCTTCAGGAGGAGGGGGACAGGATGAGGATTCACCCCCTGCCAGCCCCAGACCACTGATGCACAGCCTATAATTTATCATAAAAGGTTACCAGGTTGCGTTATCCCACTCTGTTATTAATCAGAGTGCTTTGGCAGGTTGGATTTCGTGGCCTATAAATATTCATTACATTTGGACTGCTTTGTAAACAGCAGCATTTCTTTCTGTTTTTGGAGAAAATTTTGTATCTTCTTGCCTTCTTGTCAGTCCTGTCTGTGGCATAAAGTGAGTTGACGTCATATTGAGAAATACAGGTCATCTTCTCAGTGGCCGGTGGTTGTGTCTCTGGTTACGAGGTGCCTTGTGCATTTGTGGAATGAAGTGTCAGCAGCGGCAGATGCTCCAGCTACAGACAGATATTCCCACCAGAGGGGCTGTAGTTCTCTTTATGAAAATATCCTTCTTAAAATTAGGAACTATTTCAAGCATTCCAAAAATAAGAGAGCCTTACAACTACCCACTTGCCCACTGTCATGATCAAACCCTGAGATTAGATGAAATGGACCCTTGCGTGCTCCTCTGTGACCACAGCCCCCGCCATCCCTCTTAGATTCACTCAGTGGTCATCATTCCTACGCGTATTTTTATACTTTTACAACACAGAACATATCTGTATTTCAATAAGTTATCTGACAGTGGTTTGTGGACTTATAAAAGAAAACAAAGCTATGGTATCATACTGTTTGTATGCTTTTTCATTGTTGTTATTGACTTTTTTTTTTTTGAGATGGAGTTTTACTATATTGCCCAGGCTGGAATGTAGTGGCTATTCACAGGTACAGTCCTAGCTCACTGTGGCCCTGAACCGCTGGACTCAAGTGATCCTCCTGCATCAGCCTGAGTGGCCGGAATTGCAGGTGCACACTGCTGCACCCAGCTATCCTTGTTTCTTTTTCCACTCCACATTATGCTTCTATGCTTGCATCCTTAACTCTAATAAATTTATTTTATTCTATGATTTTTTTTAATTGTAGGACTCCAATGCTGTCTATCCATTCTCCTATTGATGGCTAGTTAGCCTGTTTTCAGTTTCCCCCTATAACCAATACGGTGAACTTGGATGTTCTTTTCAGTACATATCTCATTCTAACTCTTGTACACAGGAGTGAAAACAAAATTACCATTGAGAAATCACATTGCTAAGTCATAGGGCACAAGTGTCTTCAACTTTGTTAGGTAGCCCCCAGTTACTCTCCAAAATTAGGTACCATTGTGCGTTCACACTAATGGGTATGGAAATTCCCCTTCCCCCTCACCTTACAACAGTTGTAATTGCCCAGTTGAAAAATGTTTGCCAGTCAGCTGGGTGTGGATTGATACCTCTTTGTTTTAATTTGCACTCCCCTAGTTACTCATGAAGTAGAGCCTTGTCTATATTTATTGGCCATTTACTTTCATCTTCTGCAAACTGTGTGTTCTTATTACTGGGTCATTTTCCTATTGTGATATCTGGATTTTAATTATTGATTTTAATGCATGTTTTAAAAATATGTATATCTGTGTATAATAATTTATTTCTTATGCATATTACAAATATTTTCTCCCAGCATATGGCTTGTTTTTCCCTATTATTTTACTGCGTCTTTTGATGTACACATTTTAATATCAATATTATCAAAATTACTAATAGTTTAATTTGCATCTTTGCTTTTCATGTTTGTTTAAGTTTCTTTGCCAGAAGAGTCTAATGTTACTGGTACATTCAGTTACTAGAAAAGTGATAAAGTCGGTTTTCAAACGTAGGTCTTAAATCCATTGGTGAGACATTTGAATGTAAAAAATGGGTATCTGCTTTTACATTTTCCTCATGGATAACCAATCGTCACAGCTTCATTCATTGAATAATCCATAGTTTTGCTGGTCATTAAAATATTGCGTTGTAAAATGTACCATAGAAACTGAAGACACACACACACACACACACACACACACACACACACACACACACACACTCTTAAGGATTATAAGCCAAGAAAGCAAAATAATAAGTCATCAGCTATGTTCTGACGTGGAATATTTCCAGTATTTTGGAGCATTTGTGTGGACCACTCCTTCATCTTATTCACTTCTCTTCTCCTTCCCAATTTGTATGATACTTGGTCCCCTGGTCATCTTTACCGTGTTCCACACCTATGTGTGTCCCTATACAATATGTTCTGTACTTGTGCCTTTCTTTTCCACTTTATCTAAATGGAAATATACTATAGGTATTATTTTTTGACTTTCATTCTGTTCCATTGGCCTTTTTCCTTTCCCTATGGCAAAAATTTACTCTCTTATCTAATATAACTTTATAATAGCCTTGATGCCTGAGAGGGCAAGTTTCCCCACATTGTTTATTTTCTTCAGTATCCTCTTGATTATTCTTGACCCTGTGCTCTTTCATTAGCATTTTAAGAAAAGCTTGCAAACTTTCTTGAAAAACCCTGTTGGAATTGTAATTGTAATTACATTGACTTTATAGATTAATTTTGGTAGGTTTGACATATTTATAATGAAGTGTTCTAATTCATGTCCATGATATGTCTTCTCATTTATTTAGGTCTTGTTTTATATCCTTTGATAATATTTTATATCCTTTTATAATATCCTCTTAGTACTGTTCTCATACAAGTGTTTTTTTAGGTATTTTTTTTTTCCAGTGGCATTTTTGCATTTTGCTGTTGTGGTTTGGAACTTCAGCATTTATATTGTATAATAAGATGCTTGGTGATAGACAAGATTTTTATTTGCTGATTTGTGTATTAGGTTTCTATTGCTGCTGTAAAGAAGATATCACAAACTTAGTGGCTTAAATAAATGCAATTTTATTTTCTTACAGTTTGGTAGGTCAGAAGTCCAACGTGGGTCGCACTGGGCTAAAAAGAAGGTGTTGGAAGAGTTGTGTTCCTTTCTAGAGACTCTAGGTGAGAATCTGTTTCCATGCACTCACATTTCTTGGACTGTGGTCCCTTCTTCCATCTTCAGAGCCAGCAACATTGTATCTCTCTGACTCCACTTCTTCCATTGTTCCAACTCCATTGCTTCCATTGTTCCAGCTCCATTTCTAAGGATTTGTGGTATTAGATTGGGCTCACCCTGGATAATCCAGGCCAATCTCCTCATCCCAAGGCCCTTAACCTTGATCACACCTTTTGCCGTGTTGGTCAGCATAGTTATAGGTACCGGGAATTAGGACACAGACGTCTTCTGGAGTCATTATTCTGCCTACTACAATTTGATATCTAATAACCATACTGATCTTTATTTCTAGTATTTGTCTATAGATTTTCTTGAATTGATAAATGGACTATCATATTATCTCTTCCTTTGCTATATCTGAAACATGAATTCATTTTTCTTTTCTTATTGCATTGGCTAGAAGAAAGTCAAATATAAGTAGTAATAGCAGGTATTCTTGTCCTCAGTTTTAATGAGAACTTCTAAGGTCTCACTATTATGTATAATGGATGTTGTAGATTTTGAATAAGTGTCCTTTGTCAGGGTAAGAAAGTTGCTTTTTAGATTTAGTTTATAGTTCACAAATACTGTGACTATGGATTTTAATTAATATTTTTAGAGACAGAGTCTCACTCTGTCACCAAGGCTGAAGTGCAGTGCAATGATCATAGTTGGCTGTCAACCAGAACTCATGGGTTCAAGTAGTCCTCCCATCTCAGTCTTCAAAGTAGCTAGGACTACAGGTGTATGCCACCATGCCTGGATAACTTTTTATGTTTTTGTAGACATGGGGGTCTTGCTATGTTGGCCATGCTGGCCTAAAACTCTTGGTCTCATACAATCCTCCTGCCTCAGCCTCCCACAGGCATGAGTCACCACCCTGGGCATTAGAAACTAAATTTATCCTTGTAGTGCTGCCAGTTTGAGCTTGTTACATTTTGGAGCTATGTTGTTAGAAGCACACAAAATTTATAATTGCTAATATCTTTGTGGTTAATTTTTCCCTACAATAGTGTCATTATTTAGACATTGTAATACTTTTTGCCATAAATTGTATTTTTGTGTCATATTAATATAGATTGTACTCACTTTTCATTTGGGTAATATCTGCATATTATGTCTTATTTTTATTTTCAATTTTTCTGTGTGGTTTAGTCTTATTTGTGTTCCTTTTAAGTCACATATACTTAGATTTCTTAAAAATTCCCAGATCTGGCTGGGCATGGTGGCTCACGCCTGTAATCCCAGCACTTTGGGAGGCTCAGGCAGGCAGATCACTTGAGGCCAAAAGTTTGAGACCAGCCTGGCCAACATGGTGAAACCCCATCTCTACTAAAAATACCAAAATTATCTGGGTGTGGTGGTGCACGTGCCTGTAATCTCAGCTACTTGGGAAGCTGAGGCAAGAGAATTGCTTGAACCTGGGAAGTGGAGACTGCAGCGAGCCAAGATGTACCATTGCACTCCAGTCTGGATGACAGACCAAGACTCTCTCAATTAAAAAAAAAAAAAAAAAAAATCTCCAAATCTGATCAAATAAGATCCTCTTTAGATAAGTAATTTAAGCCATTAATATTTATTGTGGTTAATGAACACATTGCGTCTTATATGTATGATCTTATTTTATTTTATATTTTTGTTTTTCATATCAATTTCTTTTTTTTTTCTAATTTGTTTCCTCTTTCTTTCCCCTCACATTTTATCTTCTTTTTATCTTTTTTATTGCCCTGAAAATTAATAAAATATTTTATGATACTTTTTTTCTTTTACTTTGGAAAAGTAAAATACAGGTTATATTTTTATTTTTTGGTGGTTATTCATACATTTTTAAGATACTTAACTAAATATTTCCTAACAAAGGCTAGAGCTGTTTGGTATTTCTATTTTCTTTTTTCTGACTACAATAAATACCTTAGCTGATATAGAATACACCCCCATCTTGTGTATTGTTAGGAGTTTGTTTTACCACTGTTTTTTAGTATAAAACATTGTCATTTTCTAAATTAATTATTAAATTTACTGTTATATTTTTTTTTTATCAGTTTCTATGTTCACATTTGCCTCTTATTTCCCATAAGCTCCGTTGGAACTTACTTCCCTTTCAAAGTGCATGATGGTATAGTTCTCATATTGAGGATCTGTAGATTGTAAATACACTAAATCTTTACATACCTCAACGTTTCTTTATTTTGCTTTCACTCTTGATTGATAGTTGGACTGGTTTGAAATTCTTGGTTAAGTTTATCTGTTTTTCCCCCAAAACTTAAAACGTGTTTCTTCCTTGCCTTATGAAATTTCTTGTTGCTTCTGAGAACTCTATTGGCATTGTAATTATCATTCCTTTATAGGCAGTTCCTTTCTTCTGGAAACTTTGAGGTTTCCTTCTTTTCTCCCTCCCCCCTTCTCTCTTTCTTTCTTTTTCTTTCCTTCTTTTTCTTCCTCCCTCCCTCCCACCCTCCTTTCCTTCCTTCCCTCCTTCCTTTCCTTCCTGCCTTCCTCCCTCCCTCCCTCCCTCCCTCTCTTCTTTCTTTCCTTTCTTTCTCTTCTCTTTCCCTTCCCTTCTCTTTCCCTTCCCTTCCCTTCCCTTCCCTTCCCGTTCCCGTTCCCCTTCCCCTTCCCCTTCCCCTTCCCCTTACCCCTCCCCTCCCCTCTCCTTCCCTCCCTTCCCCTCCCCTCCCCTCCCCTCTCCTCCCTTTCCCTTCCCTTCCCTTTCCTTCCCTTTTCTTTTCCTTTCTTTTTTCTTATTTTAGTACAGACTCTTGCTCTATCACCCAGCCTGGAGTGCAGTGGTATGATCTTGGCTCCCTGCAACCTCTGCC
Organism: Alouatta palliata; assembly: GCA_004027835.1. Taxonomy (NCBI): domain Eukaryota; kingdom Metazoa; phylum Chordata; class Mammalia; order Primates; family Atelidae; genus Alouatta; species Alouatta palliata. The sequence continues at coordinate 3,884 of PVKV010003797.1, read as the reverse complement.
TCCTGGGTTCAAGTGATTCTTGTGGCTCAGCCTCCTGAGTAGCTGAGATTACTGATGTGTGCCACCATGCCTGGCTAAGTTTTGTATCTTTAGTAGAGATGGGATTTCACCATGTTGGCCAGGCTGGTCTTGAACTCCTGGCCTCAAGTGATCTGCCTGCCTTGGCCTCCCAAAGTGCTGGGATTAAAGGCATGAGCCACTGCACCCAGCCTTGTTTCCTTATTTTCTTTTTTTCCAGGGTTCTCCATTTTCTTCTAAGCTGCTATGCTGTGTGGACACAGATATTTTTATTTCTTGAAATGAATTACTCTTGCATCTGAAGACTTCTGTCTTACTCCAGTTGTATAAAAATTTTAGCTATTGTTTATTTTAAATTATCTAATATCACTTGTCTCCCATTCTCAGCTTTAAGTCCTCCAATTTTGTAAATCTTAGAGCCTCTTGATCTATTCTCCACGTCTTCCAATAGGCTTTTCATATATTAAAAAAAATGTTGCTGCTCTCTGATCTTGGGGTAATCCTCAAGTCTGCCTTCAATTTTATTCTTTGATCTGAACCACCTTCCTCTTATAGTTTATCCCACCATGTGTGTTTAAAACATTTTAAGTGACAATACATTTCATTTCTAAGATGTTATAAATGATTCTCATTTGCATACATCTATTCTTATTTCATTCGGTTTTATTATTTACGGAGATGTTGGATATATCCGTCTAACATTTAAAACATATTTTTAAAAGTTGTTGCTAGGATTTTCTATAAACTTAATTTTATCTGGAATGAATTCATACTCTATGATTTTTCTTGTATGAGCTGTGTTTTACGTGTTTTGGAATTTTGGTGAGTAGGCTCGATTTAAGTGGGAGGGTTGTGATTTTGTGTCTTGCATCCATATTTTCTCTCCCCCAAGCTTTTCTCTCTCTCCTCCCCCACCTCTCCCCCATTTATCCTCCCTCTTTAGTGCTCTGGCTGTTGCCTGTACACAGCTCACGGTGTCTCTAATGCAGAATTGGAACTTTTGCTCCACTCTCATACTGGGCATGTGGCTGATACAGTCGCAAAGCCAGGAGGTGTAAGATTTGACGTTGATCTTTTTCCAGCCTCCTTTGGTGAGTAGAGGGAGAGGGGCGTCCCTCCCCCAACCCTTCAACATTTATGTGTTTTTGATGAAGCCCTGTATTCCCTGCCTTTTTTGTCGTCCCTTTTCTGCCACTGGAAGTGAACTTATGATGCTACCGCACTTTGAGACCCAGAGCCCTGCCAGGCACAGCTGCAGCCCCCCTCGTCACCGCGTTTGTGTTTCCCTCTGCGCCCAGGCAGTGTGTGTCTCGGGCCGGAGCCTGGCTATGCTGTTTCGGTTTTGTCTGGAGCGCTGCAGGCCATGTTATCCAGTTCTTTGCAGCGGGAAACCCACAATCAGCAGGAGCTCTTTCTTCGTTCAGCATCGTCCTGTTGACTTCTTCTCTCAGGCAGAGCTGGATATTCCAGTGGTCTTTTCTGTATGAAAAAAATCTAATTTTGGCAACTTCCGTTGCTGCGTTCCTAATGATTGTCTGTCTGTAGCCCTCTGGATTTACTTCTTTGTGTGGCTTCTGGAAAATGTGTGTGCGTGTACGTGTTTGTGTGAACCTATACACGGAAGCTCCCTACAACGCTGGCCTTATGGGTTTCACACCCTGTGGTTTTCTTATTTGACAACATTTTATTCATTCACCAACTACATCTTGAGTCCATGCTGTGTACCACACAGGCTGTAGTCCTGCGGCCTGAGGTGTGGCCGGGGGCCCAGCAGCCTCCTTGTGGCCTGGGAGCAGGTTCCAAAGGCAGCTCAGGCTCCTTCCCATGGCTCCTGAATTAGAGGCTGCATTTTCAACAAGATTTTCTGGGTGAGTTTCATGAATATGAAAGTCAGAAACACTGCCTTCTAGTGAAGGTGACCATACATCCTGAGTTATTTATTTCTTTTCTTTCTTTGTTTTTTTTGAGATAGAGTCTTGCTGTGTTGCTCAGGCTGGAGTGCAGTGATGTGATCTCGGCTCACTGCAGCCTCCATCTCCCGGGTTCCAGCAATTCTCCTGCCTCAGCCTCTGGGGTAGCTGGGATTACAGACACATGCCACCATGCCAGGCTAATTTTTGTATTTTTAGTGGAGTTGGGGTTTCGCCATGTTGGCCAGGCTGGTCTTGAACTCCTGACCTCAGGTGACCTGCCCGCTTCACCTTCCAAAGTGCTGGGATTACAGGTGTGAGCCACTGCGTCTGGCCGAGCTAATTATTTCTAGGCCTCTCTTTGCTCTGAACGTTGTTCTCATTTAGACAATAAGTTGTGTTTACTTCTTTATGGTGAACCTTGGATACGTCATCTTCTAAATTCTTAAGAGTCTATTGGAGACAACACCTGCGTTCTGAGTTCCCCTTAAAAACAAATAGAGATATAGTGAGGCTGTGGTAGGGGGAATAGGGTGGTTTGAGGAAATTAGATGAAATAGATGCATTTTGTGTTGTAATTATGTTTAAAAAAACAAGAGCAGAAAGGTCTTGGCTTTCCTATCAGCGGCCTTGGGGTCCGGCACTGTTTTCTCTCATGATGTCTCTTTAGCTTGTTTCGGTCTGTGACCTCAGAGGTGCTGGGGCTTTCTGGGGGGCTGTCAGCAACAGGGCATCCAAGCCCCTTGCAGTGGGCAGACCCAGAGCATTCTCTCCCCTGAGACAGAGCTGTCCCGGTCACAGCTTGCAGAGGCCCAGGCTATGTCATTTAGTGAAACTGTGCTATGGGGTCCGGATGAGTCTCCTGTGGCTGCCGTGGCAGGTCCGCACTGGCCGGCGGGCTTCAAACCACAGTTCCTCTCGCCCAGGCTGGAGGCCAGAAGGTCTCAAGGTGCTGGCAGGGCCGTGCCCCTGCTGGAGGCTGTGGGGTGGAGCTCCTCACTGCTTCCTTGGCTGGGGGCCACATGGCTGCAGCGTCTGCACCCGTCCTCACGAGGCCTTCCCTTCTTCTGTCTGTGTCATCTCCCTCTGTGTCCACAAAGAACACTTGTGATTGCACTTTGGGCCTGCTCAGTTAATCCAGAATTATATCCATATTTCAAGATTGTGAATCGCATCTGCAAAGTCAATGTAGCCATATGAGGAAACGTTCACATGCTCCACGGAGCAGGACATGGGCATCTTTGGGGGCACTGTTTTCCAGCCTACCACAGCATTCAAAAGAAAGTGTTCCTGGATGGAGCTGGAGCATTATTCTAAGTGAAGTAACTCAGGAATGGAAAACCAAATGTCGTATGTTCTTACTTACGAGTGGGAGCTAAGCTATGAGGACGCAAAGGCATAAGAATGACAGAATGGACTTTGGGGATTCAGAGGGAAAGGGTGGGATAAAAGACTGCTTGTTGGGTACAGTGTACGCTGCTTGGGTGACAGGTGCACCAAAATCTCAGAGACTTATCCGTGTAACAAAAAACCAGCTGTTTCCTAAAAACAACTGAAATACAATAAAATCACAAATTTTTTTTATTGCATTTAAGGTTTTGGGTACATGTGAAGAACATGCAAGATTGTTGCATAGGTACACACATGGCAGTGTGATATGCTGCCTTCCTCCCCATCACCTATATCTGGCATTTCTCCCCATGCTATCTCTCCCCAACTCCCCACCCCCCGCTGTCCCTCCCCTATTTCCCCCGACAGTCCCCAGTGTGTGATGCTCCCCTCCCTGTGTCCATGTGTTCTCATTGTTCAACACCCACCTGTGAGTGAGAACATGCGGTGTTTGATTTTCTGTTCTTGTGTCAGTTTGCTGAGGAAGACAGTGTGGCGATTCCTCAAGGACCTAGAAATAGAAATTCCATTTGACCCGGCAATCCCATTACTGGGTATATATCCAAA